>CM019693.1:41881311-41897832 GCA_009760885.1 Achatina immaculata
TCTCTGAACCTTAAGTGCCCAGGTCACATGGGGCTTCCGCAAGGGTTTTCCACAAATGCCTGTCCTTCGCCTTTTTTCTGCTCTTGCCCAGGTGAGCCCTCTATTGCTCAACATCCTTTCTGTTGTTCTTCTCCATGTCTCTTTTGGTGTACACTTACTTCTGTTCCCATGTGGTGTCCATCTTAGTGCTATTTTTGGTAGTGAGGTGTCAGTCATTCGGAGCACATGTCCCAACCATCACCAGCGTCTTTCCTCAATAATTGTTGCCAGTGGTTTCATCTGCATTTCTGCTAATAAGATGTTATTTCTTATGGTGTTTGGCCAAAATATTTTTCTAATTCTTCGTAAACATTTAGTCTGGAAAGAATTTAACTTGTTTTCTATGGTTTTGGTGATTTCCAGCATTCACTTCCATAGAGTAGTACACTTAGAACATTACTCTTAAATATCCTGATTTTCATATTTATGCTTAGTTTTTTTGATTTCCATATAGTCTGCAGCATTGCAAAAGCCTGGTTTGCTCTAGTAAGTCTGCTGTTGATGTCATCTGTGGTGTTTCCATTTTCTACTACTCTGCTGCCAAGGTATACAAATTCGTTGACCTCCTCCATTAACTTGTTATCTACTCTGAGTACATTTCTGTTGTTCACATTTTGTTTCATTAACTTTGTCTTTCCTACATTGATCTTTAGTCCTATGTTATTTGCATTCTGAGTTAGCTTGTTTATTTTCTCTTGCATATCTTTGTGACTGCTTGATAATAGACAAATGTTGTCTGCGAAGTCAAGGTCCTCCAGCACTGTGTCAAGTGTCCATTGTAATCCTCTGCGTTTGTATGATGTTGCCTCCTTCATTAACCAGTCTACTGGCAAGATAAATAATGTTGGTGATAGTACACATCCCGAACCAAAGAATGGAAATTCTTAAAAGATTAAACCAACACTTGACCCTCACGAAGTTCTACCTTATGTATGTGCCAGACTGTAGGAGCACATAGGCCTGTTATTTAAAGCTTCACTGAATAGATGGACACAGTCTTGATCACCTCAGAGTTATCTGCCCCGAGAATACTGCCATAATTCTCCATAATCAACTTTGTTCATAGAAGATAAAGACAGACAGATAATTAAAGACACATACTACTATCACATAGAAAGGTACAAATTCAGGATTAAGAAATCCTTGTTTCTATACAGACATATACATTCATCTGACAAGAGAACAGTTGCTATTCAGTTTAAGAGCACGAAACTCCAAAATGAAAGCACCTTTAACATGAAAGTTTCTGAGACTCCTGAAGACATGGACACCGAGAAAAGTACAAGACAATCTATGATAATTAACAAGATAGGAGAATGCCACATGCGCTTAGATTAAGAGGACTTGGAGAAAGTTGAAAGAAGATTTATGTTCTATAAAATATATTCTCTCAACTTTACACAGAAATATGAAATAATTAGAAATTGGAAACACACTCCCACATCTACACACCCAGCATACAGACTCACACAAACAGATTCACACACACAGACACTCACTCAAGCACCAGAAAAAAAGATACTAGAAAGAAAACAGAAAGTGAATAATAAGGATATGATCCTTTCACCCAGAAACTAAAACAACCGCTGAAAGTCGAGAAGCCAGCGCTTTGAAAAGTTTTACCACCAGCGTCTACTTGGCACGAAAGTACATCCTTAGGCTGATGATGAATAAAACATGGATGCTACTGTCTAGACTATACTCATTAGTACACGACCTGATGTCTTCCAACGACAGCCGACTCACGAAGCAAATATTACATGGCCTGTTTGAGGTGGGATATGGGGGGGGGGGGGTAGAGCAAGCCTTTGGTTATGCCAAAACTGAGGCAGAAAGATAACTGGGGCATCTATGAAAGATGTTTCTGTCAGTTTCGGGGAGTGGGAGTTCCTAGACAAACGTCACAGATAGATATAGATAGATAGATAGATAGATAGATAGCGAGTTTTCGTATTGAAGCTTCGTCGTTTGTGGAGTAAACGAATGCCAGAAAAGCAGAAAAAGGCGTAAGAGCACAGAGAGCCCAGACTTTACTGAGTAAAAATAGCTCTATGTTACTGTGATCTGTCAAATATTGGTAGAATCATCCAAGAGAGAAGTCTCTAAACAAAAAGAAAGATCTGTACATAGATAGTGCATGTCTCTTCAAAAACACTTTGTAAGACGAAAACAGCAGCTATAACTCCTTATCGTAAAATAAAATACTTACTTCATAACTCGTTGGAACAGAGTTAGCCAAAGGTGTGTGGTGCAGTTTTACAAAAAGAAATGGAATAAAACTTGGAACAACATTAGAGATAAATTGTAGCAATAGTCCTTGTGTTTAACTGCACTGTACTTTTCATCTCTCTAAACCAGATGCTGACCTACAAACTATCCCAGTTCTTTCTTATCTTATATATATTATATCCTTCCCGTGCCGTTAAACGTCACATAGGGCTCGCAAAGTAGTTCGCCAATTTTTCCTGTCTTCGGCAAGTCTTTCAACCTCATCAAAGGATTTTATGCCTGCTAACTTGGCCTCTCTTAATAATGTCCTCTTCAGAGTTTCACGCGGTCTGCCCCTTTTTCTTCGGCCTGTTGTGTTCCACTTGATAGCTTGTTTTGGGATTCTCTGATCATTTCTTCTCATCAAGTGACCAACATATGTCCATCTCCTTTTCCGGATCACCCATGAGACTGGTTGTTGTTCAGTCATCTGTCTTATTTTCTTTCTAGTGCTTATAAATAAATCAACATTCAGAGTTTGGCGTAGTTAAAGTGAAGCTTCTTTCATGATATCCATATTGGTGGTGGAGGTGTAGAACAGGTGATTTCTTGGGTCTCAATAAGGTCTTAGAGGAAGTCATTACAATCCACTTCTCATCCCATGTGATATCTCTACTTCAGCATCATCACTGCATCAGCTGCATAGAACATCAGTTTGGTGTCACCAAGAGACTAGAACAAAAATATGTGTTTGATGTTGTTATCAATTATATTTAGCTAATGTTTGTACAAATATTGTACTTCTCTCTCTGCCAGAGACTACCAAGACGAAGTAGAAGCTGGCCAGAGATTTTGATCATCATTTAAAATCTTGCGTGAAAGTAGAGGACACCAATCTAACCCTCATAGCCCAAGTGCCGTGACCTTACATCATTTACCTATAAAACTGGCAAAAACTGTTTGGGACCTTACAGTCTCTTCGACTACATAGCGATGTCCTCCCTGCTGTTGCCATGGAGCCTATTAAAAGTGTAGCTTTACAACAAAATTATTATGATTCGTATTCTCATGAACGTTGGGCAGCTAACTGTGACCTCTAGTTATCTTCAAGAAGTAAGAAAAACAAAGTAACAGAATCTAGTATTAGCAAGACTACATTACAGTTGTTAAAAACTAATTTTAACAGGCAGTGCGGGATACAAAATAACATTATGTTGTTCTTTCATTTTTCTTGTCGCATTCTGTTCTTTTCTAGCTATTTCTTTAGTTAATCCATCCATCCATCCATCCATCCATCCATCCATCCATCCATCCATCCATCCATACATACATACATACATACATACATATATACATACATGTATAGAAACATACATACACACATATATACATATATACATACATGTATAGAAACATACATACACACATACATACATACGAAGAAACTAGAAAATATTCATTCCTAGAAATGCAGTAAAGCAGAATGTATAAACTAGGGAAAAGTAGGAGCAGCTTTATTACTTAACGACTACAAAGTTCTGATGTTTCGGCGTGAGCCTTAATCATACAAAAACATACAGGACGAAGAAATAGAGAGAGGGGATAAAGTATAGATTCACATGAATACTATTAAAAAAAATAAAATTTAAGTAGAGTACTTAGTTGTAAATTGTAAGGTGTGACTTGTCCGGTGGTGTGTGTCAGGAATGGATTTAGTAGAACGTGGAGACTGTTTAAATAGAGACCTGTGACATGTGGTCGGTGGGTTGTAACTGGGGGTGGTGGATGGTGAACCGGGGAGGGGAGAGAGAGTGTACAATTTTGACCTAGCTAGGAGAAATTGAAATAGATGATTAGGGAAGAGGGGTTGCAAAGTGATGCTGTGAGCAGGTTTTGAACCGTGACAAGTAAGAAGAGATAGAGCTTAGTGGAGAGGTATTATGATGATTGAAGAGAATGATAAGTACAGCTGAACAGAGAGTTTAACCCGTGTGGCTCCAGCGTCCCATAATTTTGAATGCAGCTGTTCTCAAGCGCCAGGCAGCTTGTGTCATTTGCGTGTCACTGTTTGATGGCTGTTACCAGAAAATCAGATTTGCCTTTGTGGTTGGGACCAATGAAATGATTTGGGACTGGTTTCGAAGCATGCTAGGCGATGTCGTACAGATGTTTTTGCATGCAAAAAATTCATTCTTATTTATTGTTATTTCTGTACAAGTATTGAGACGATACAATAAGTTATAACAGATGAAGCTATTATCGTATCTGTTCACTTTCTTTTGTTCAGAGACAATGGAGAAACACCAGCAATAACTGTTTTTTTAATTAATCCCTGATTGTCATACTGCAACATTATTACATAACAACAATTGATTTATTTCGGCATTACTTGTTTGTATAATTCATTGACTGATCAAAGTACACATCCATTTATTTTCACGTTTATAGCTATCACATGGGCCTGGCTTGATTGCCTGACAATATCAGGGTATTTAATGATAAGAGAATATAAACTTCTGGTGATCTTATTGGCTACTTGGTGAAGCTGCAAAGTTCGCTTTATTCAGAGAGCTGGGTTAGACTATGTATGTACACACAGAGTGTAGTTATTCGCTTCTTGTCTAACGAAAGTAAGACCTCTAGATGCTCATTCGCTTCTTGGTTAATGAAAGTAAGACCTCCAGATGTTCATTCGCTTCTTGGCTAATGAAAGGAAGACCTGTAGATGATCATTCGCTTCTTGGCTAATGAAAGTAAGACCTCCAGATGTTCATTCGCTTCTTGGCTAATGAAAGTGAGACCTCTAGATATTCATTCGTTTCTTGGCTAATGGAAGTGAGACCTCCAGATATTCACTGCTGAATGAAGAATAAATATGGAGACACGTGCTTGTCGCTTCAGCGAATGTCAATGGCCAAGAACGTTCTACAGAAGTGTGTCAGAACTGGTTGATACAGCCTGGTCCCTCTGGCCTCATTCTGCGAAAAGAGTTGACGCTGACCTTAAATGATACGGAGAAAATATGCGCTGGTACAACTTCGAATACTGAAATCAGGGATATTCTCTTACTATCACTGAAAAATGGTGGAAATTACTGGGATGTGATAGCAGACCTACCAGTAAGAAGAGAATACCCGACTGCCATCAAGAACACAGGAATACAACAGGACATTGTAGTGTACTTCATAACAAAACAGGAACTAATAATGATCAAGCTTACGGTTACATACGAAACAAGAATAGAGGAGCAACATCTATTCATATGTGAGAAGTACAATGATCTGGTCAAGCAAATGAGGCAGGGGGCAGGAGTCAAGGCAAAAGTAATAGCTGTAGAAGTGGCAGCGAGAGGATTCGTAGCAACATCATCATACGACCTATGTAAGCAACTGGGCATAAAGGGACAAGCAACAGCAAGGGGATTGAAAAGCCTTTAAGAAACAGCAGAAAAGACTTCGTGCTGTCTGTGGAGTATGACTGAGAACTTAAATAATTTCGTTTGTCACAACCAATACCAGTCCTCCGTAGCTAAATCGCTAAAGATGCACTTCAAAGTGCAGTGCCAACCTGAAGATCATGGGTTCAATCCCGAGACGAAAAAAAAGCAACAACTAACAAGACCTCTGGGAGTCATGATCCAGAGGGGTCCACCCCCCTTAGAGTGTCATGAGTTTAATAGAGTCGAAACACTTGTCTGAGATGGGGGTACTTCCTCTGATGATCTGAAGGAGTTGTGTTGTTATTTCGCTCTCTACAGTAGATAGTTTCTGGCATAGGAAGATATGTAAATAGAAGAAAGATTTGGAGAATTGTGAGAACACTAACTATTCTAAATTTATTATAATGCAGTCGTTTTTAACTTGATGTAACTTGTGTTTCTAAAAATGTTATTACCTCAAGATATTTTAATAATTATACACAGCTACATTAATTAAACGAACAAAGTATATGCTCCATTTTATAATAAAAAAAATGTATGACACATTTCCGATTAATAGCTAATGGCCAAAGATATCTTAGTAACAACAGCTAAAGACATGGTTCCAGTAAAGAAAACACAAAAGAATAGATGGATCACAGCAGGTACACTAGAACTGATAAAACAATGTAGAGAAATGAAGACGCAATGGAGAGTGACAAACAACAACAAAGATAAATATAAAACTTTAACAAAAGAAGTACGAAGAAACATAAGAAAAGACAAAAAACAATACATACAAGATTGTTGTGAAAGAATAGAAGAACATCAGAGGTGTGGAAGAGATAGTGAAATGTTTAAAGAAATGAAGACATTGACGAGAAATGTCACACCTAAGCTAAATGTAATTTGTGATGAGATGGGGAATACCCTGACAGAGACAGAGGAAATTTTGGAAAGATGGAAGGAATATTGCAAAAGAATGTATGAAACAACCGACTGTGGAAGCAGAAATCAACAGTGGGAATTATTATTGGAGGAGAAAGAACCCGAGCCGACAATGGAAGAAGTTTTATGGGCAATAAAGAGTCTGAAAAATGGTAAATCACCAGGATGTGATGAGATAACCGCTGAATTTATTAAAGCAGGAGGAAAGGAGTGTGCAACAATCTATCATGCACTATGTAAAAAGATATGGCATTCAGGTATTTGGCCAAAAGAATGGAAAAGAACTGTATTCATACCACTGCCAAAAAAGGGTAACCTGAAATTATGCACCAACTACAGAACTGTTGCCCTGATTAGTCATGCCAGTAAAATTCTATTAAAAATCATAATGGGTAGACTTCGAAAGAAAATAGAAGAAGAAGTCAATATGGTCCAAGCTGGCTTCAGGCAAGGAAGAGGATCAAGAGATCATATATTCAATCTAAGATTAATAATAGAGAAATGCAGGGAGTTTAATGTGAATCTATATTTATCCTTTATAGACTACTCAAAGGCATTTGATTGTGTACAACACCAGAAACTTTGGGAAATAATGGAAAAAATGGGATTTCCAACACATTTGATACAATTAACATCACTGCTGTATTTAGACCAACAAGCAGCAGTAAGAATAAATGGTGAAACAACAACTTGGTTTGACATAAATCAAGGGTCCGTCAGGGGTGCATATTGTCACCCTACTTATTTAACTTGTATACTGAAAATATAATGAGGAATGTTAGATAAGATGTAGAAAAAGAATATTACGATGCCATAACAGTTGGAGGGTATGAAATACCAGAGATTAGATATGCTGATGACACAGT
This sequence comes from Achatina immaculata, assembly GCA_009760885.1. Classification (NCBI taxonomy): domain Eukaryota; kingdom Metazoa; phylum Mollusca; class Gastropoda; order Stylommatophora; family Achatinidae; genus Lissachatina; species Lissachatina immaculata. The sequence goes on from CM019693.1 coordinate 41,888,791, forward strand.
ATTGCTGTCCACAACACAAGAAGGAATGGAAAAACTAATTATGTCAGTCCGCAAGAACAGCGAAGAGCAGAACCTCTATCTTAATGCAAAGAAAACAAAAGTGATGACAACTGACAAAACAGACAAGGCAACTGAAATATGTATCAGTGAGGAAAAACTGGAAGAAGTGGAGAGTTTTGAATATCTTGGATCACTACTAACTAATAATGGAGATACAATGCGGGAAATTAAAAGGAGGACATCTATTGCTCTTCAGAAAGTAAAACAAATAAAGAATCTGTGGAGAGGAGCAGACAGAACCACAAAAATAAGATTTTTAAGGGCATGCATCTTTCCCATCGCAACATATGCCTGTGAGACCTGGACACTTAACAAAACAGCTGGGAAGCACATAAATGCCTTTGAATGTAAATGCTATAGAAGAGTTCTCCAAATATCGTGGACACAAAAAAGAACAAATATATCTATACTACAAGAGCTTAATATTGAAGAAGGCTGGCTAGTAAAGAGGATTAAAGAGAGAAAACTTAAATATTTTGGCCACATTAAACGTCATGATACTTTAGAGAAGACCGTATTGGAAGGATACATAATGGGAAAAAGAAAAAGAGGAAGACCGAAACGAAGATGGCTGCAAGACATCGTTGATGATCTGGAAATGGATGCAGCAGCAGCAGGCCATCTTGCTCACAACCGAGAGGCCTACAGGAGTGCTGTTTGGGAGGCAAAGTTCCGCAAGGGACAAGCAAAGGAATGAATGAATGAATGAGCTTATTCTATTAATTAATACTAATTTTTTTCGATGAATAGTTTTTTAACGATCAGTAACAGTGCTTATACCTTAATAATATTTACAGCCATTCCTGATTTTAACATTTGCAAAAAGATTTAAATTTAGAGTTGTAATTATAGTATATGAAAAAAGATAAACTTGAATTGATCATTTGAATAATGTCAACCAGTGCATAGATTATGCTGTAAATGTTTTTATATGGGCCTACAGTACTAAATGCTGGCACTATCAATCCAGTTATTGTCACGAAGATCTTGGGAGTGCTGGAGATGACATACAGCAATGACACCAGGGCGACTTGACGAACAACTTGGATCTCTTTCCGTCCTAGCCTGCTAGAGATTGAATTCTGATCTTCAGTGATTTCTTTCTGTTTTGATGTCCAGAACTGGCCTTGTTGATCTTTTGAGATTGTTGGAGTAGGAAGAAAAGATTGGCGGAATTTAGAAACTTGACGAAGACTATAAGTCAAGAGAGAGAAACAAATAAAAACAAGGACTTGGGTGGCAGGTGTTACAAAAATATCTTTCACTCCCCAAAGAATGTTCCTTATGATTTCTCTGTGTGGAGAAAGCCATAACTTTAAACGAGTCGTGTTTGTAGCTTTGTCCAGCTGCCATTTCATTCCCATGGTAGAAAGTACTGGTATATAACTAACTACTGATATTACAGAAAATGCTGACATAATCCAGAAAGACCTTTTCCTACTGAATGCGTCCTTAAAGTACAGAGGTTTGAACACACAAAGACATCGGACAAGTGCTAGGAATGACGTGATTAATATTATGTTTGTATATATTAAATTTCCAGTGTTGGCTAAGAAGATGATGATTCCATACAAATCAATGTAAAAAAACAAAGAGTACTGAGTTTTAGACTCTTGCAGCCATATTTCCATTGAAACTAGAATGGCTAATTCAACAATAACGTAGCAAACGTCAGAACAGGACAAAAAAAGGAATGAAACGGTGACCCCATCCTTGACCCCCATGGCTATAAATGTTCGAACGTTTGTCAAGTTTCCAGCCAAAGCGAAAAGGCCAATCATTAAACCGGACACACACAAGATCTCCTGGCCAAGATTGTGCTCGACATCAGAGAGCAAATTGTTAACAACTGTCGCTGAAGACATCTTTGTCGTCCAAACTGTGAGAAAAATTTACAAGTTGATGTTAAACTTTAGCTTCTACTGAATCAAATATAGCAACATTTATCCTAAACAGGTGATGGCACTTTTTTTTCTTGCATGAAACTAATACACTACTAACACAGTACTTGTAATACTGATACAGTACAGTTATTTAGCGCAAACAACCTTTTATAGCGTTCTTGTTGTGGCTTTATATTATAGAGGAAACTGTTGTGAAGTGCTAAACTGTAGCGCTGTTTTCATTGTTTTCTCAGAGACACATTCGCTCTTGTTCTTGTTCTTCTTCTTCGTTCTTGTTGTTGTTGTTGTTGTTGTTCTTCTTCTTCTTGTATTTTTTCCTTCTTCTTCTTCTTCTTTTCTTCTTCTTCTTCACATTCGAAGCCACAGTTGCATGTTCTGTGGAAATTGTGAAAAATACAAAGCATTAAATAGATCTTAAATATTTTCTGTAGTTACGAGATCTGATTGTCTTGTCTTGTCTCCTTCGTCGTTTACCTTTCGGTGTTTGAGGGGACAAACATACGTCTTAATTGGGCTCGACGATTTGCTTCATATAATGGGATATTTAAGGCTTCTGTAATTTCTTCTCTCCATCTCCCGCGTGGGCGGCCTCTTCCTCTGTTACCTACAAATCTTAGTGTGAATGTTGTCTGTGATATACTGTCTGGTGGTTGCCGTGTAACATGTCCTCTCTCTAATTCTTCGTCCTGTGTGTGTTTGTATGATTAAGACTCACGCTGAAATGTCACGACTTTGTAGTCGTTAAATAATAAAGCTGTTCCCACTTTTTTCCTAGTTTATACATTTTGGTATCACAACTTTTACCGCAGTGCTTCATGTATAGTTGTATACTTATACACTATTTATCGTGTGTAACATGTCCAAACCATTTGACTTCCTGTTTCTTGGTATAATGTAATACTGCTGCTACTCCAACCTTAGCCCTGATGGTGTCATTTCTTATTCAGTCTCTTCTTGTCATATTTAACATTCTCCTTAAACATCTCATTTCTGTCATGATGGTCTTTCTTTTGTTCCTGGCTGTCAGTGTCCATGTTTGACATTGATAACATGAGGATGGGAGGAAAGCTGTGTTTTTAAGTTCTCTTTCTTTGTTTCAGTAGATCCGATTAGAAACACGAAAAGACTGCTTTAATCAAAGATGTCAGGCAACTGGTGTGTGTCCTTAGGGCACATCTTCGTGCTGACTTTTACAAAGACCTTTAATAATCTCCTAAGGCAGTGGATTTCAGCCTTTTCTTTGCCATGGATCGCCTTTCTGGTCTGAGAGCAGCTGTAGACCCCCTACATTACAAACAAGGCAGTAAAGAGAACCCACATCTAGTTACATCTAGTCCAGCAAATCTGTGTTCTGATCAATGAGGCCCAAAAAATCCTCCCCCTCCCCCACCAGCACCCTCCACGAAGATCCGCGGACACCAGCGAGAGGATTCGTAGCAACATCATCATACGACCTATGTAAGCAACTGGGCATAAAGGGACAAGCAACAGCAAGGGGATTGAAAAGCCTTTAAGAAACAGCAGAAAAGACTTCGTGCTGTCTGTGGAGTATGACTGAGAACTTAAATAATTTCGTTTGTCACAACCAATACCAGTCCTCCGTAGCTAAATCGCTAAAGATGCACTTCAAAGTGCAGTGCCAACCTGAAGATCATGGGTTCAATCCCGAGACGAAAAAAAAGCAACAACTAACAAGACCTCTGGGAGTCATGATCCAGAGGGGTCCACCCCCCTTAGAGTGTCATGAGTTTAATAGAGTCGAAACACTTGTCTGAGATGGGGGTACTTCCTCTGATGATCTGAAGGAGTTGTGTTGTTATTTCGCTCTCTACAGTAGATAGTTTCTGGCATAGGAAGATATGTAAATAGAAGAAAGATTTGGAGAATTGTGAGAACACTAACTATTCTAAATTTATTATAATGCAGTCGTTTTTAACTTGATGTAACTTGTGTTTCTAAAATGTTATTACCTCAAGATATTTTAATAATTATACACAGCTACATTAATTAAACGAACAAAGTATATGCTCCATTTTATAATAAAAAAAATGTATGACACATTTCCGATTAATAGCTAATGGCCAAAGATATCTTAGTAACAACAGCTAAAGACATGGTTCCAGTAAAGAAAACACAAAAGAATAGATGGATCACAGCAGGTACACTAGAACTGATAAAACAATGTAGAGAAATGAAGACGCAATGGAGAGTGACAAACAACAACAAAGATAAATATAAAACTTTAACAAAAGAAGTACGAAGAAACATAAGAAAAGACAAAAAACAATACATACAAGATTGTTGTGAAAGAATAGAAGAACATCAGAGGTGTGGAAGAGATAGTGAAATGTTTAAAGAAATGAAGACATTGACGAGAAATGTCACACCTAAGCTAAATGTAATTTGTGATGAGATGGGGAATACCCTGACAGAGACAGAGGAAATTTTGGAAAGATGGAAGGAATATTGCAAAAGAATGTATGAAACAACCGACTGTGGAAGCAGAAATCAACAGTGGGAATTATTATTGGAGGAGAAAGAACCCGAGCCGACAATGGAAGAAGTTTTATGGGCAATAAAGAGTCTGAAAAATGGTAAATCACCAGGATGTGATGAGATAACCGCTGAATTTATTAAAGCAGGAGGAAAGGAGTGTGCAACAATCTATCATGCACTATGTAAAAAGATATGGCATTCAGGTATTTGGCCAAAAGAATGGAAAAGAACTGTATTCATACCACTGCCAAAAAAGGGTAACCTGAAATTATGCACCAACTACAGAACTGTTGCCCTGATTAGTCATGCCAGTAAAATTCTATTAAAAATCATAATGGGTAGACTTCGAAAGAAAATAGAAGAAGAAGTCAATATGGTCCAAGCTGGCTTCAGGCAAGGAAGAGGATCAAGAGATCATATATTCAATCTAAGATTAATAATAGAGAAATGCAGGGAGTTTAATGTGAATCTATATTTATCCTTTATAGACTACTCAAAGGCATTTGATTGTGTACAACACCAGAAACTTTGGGAAATAATGGAAAAAATGGGATTTCCAACACATTTGATACAATTAACATCACTGCTGTATTTAGACCAACAAGCAGCAGTAAGAATAAATGGTGAAACAACAACTTGGTTTGACATAAATCAAGGGTCCGTCAGGGGTGCATATTGTCACCCTACTTATTTAACTTGTATACTGAAAATATAATGAGGAATGTTAGATAAGATGTAGAAAAAGAATATTACGATGCCATAACAGTTGGAGGTTATGAAATACCAGAGATTAGATATGCTGATGACACAGTATTGCTGTCCACAACACAAGAAGGAATGGAAAAACTAATTATGTCAGTCCGCAAGAACAGCGAAGAGCAGAACCTCTATCTTAATGCAAAGAAAACAAAAGTGATGACAACTGACAAAACAGACAAGGCAACTGAAATATGTATCAGTGAGGAAAAACTGGAAGAAGTGGAGAGTTTTGAATATCTTGGATCACTACTAACTAATAATGGAGATACAATGCGGGAAATTAAAAGGAGGACATCTATTGCTCTTCAGAAAGTAAAACAAATAAAGAATCTGTGGAGAGGAGCAGACAGAACCACAAAAATAAGATTTTTAAGGGCATGCATCTTTCCCATCGCAACATATGCCTGTGAGACCTGGACACTTAACAAAACAGCTGGGAAGCACATAAATGCCTTTGAATGTAAATGCTATAGAAGAGTTCTCCAAATATCGTGGACACAAAAAAGAACAAATATATCTATACTACAAGAGCTTAATATTGAAGAAGGCTGGCTAGTAAAGAGGATTAAAGAGAGAAAACTTAAATATTTTGGCCACATTAAACGTCATGATACTTTAGAGAAGACCGTATTGGAAGGATACATAATGGGAAAAAGAAAAAGAGGAAGACCGAAACGAAGATGGCTGCAAGACATCGTTGATGATCTGGAAATGGATGCAGCAGCAGCAGGCCATCTTGCTCACAACCGAGAGGCCTACAGGAGTGCTGTTTGGGAGGCAAAGTTCCGCAAGGGACAAGCAAAGGAATGAATGAATGAATGAGCTTATTCTATTAATTAATACTAATTTTTTTCGATGAATAGTTTTTTAACGATCAGTAACAGTGCTTATACCTTAATAATATTTACAGCCATTCCTGATTTTAACATTTGCAAAAAGATTTAAATTTAGAGTTGTAATTATAGTATATGAAAAAAGATAAACTTGAATTGATCATTTGAATAATGTCAACCAGTGCATAGATTATGCTGTAAATGTTTTTATATGGGCCTACAGTACTAAATGCTGGCACTATCAATCCAGTTATTGTCACGAAGATCTTGGGAGTGCTGGAGATGACATACAGCAATGACACCAGGGCGACTTGACGAACAACTTGGATCTCTTTCCGTCCTAGCCTGCTAGAGATTGAATTCTGATCTTCAGTGATTTCTTTCTGTTTTGATGTCCAGAACTGGCCTTGTTGATCTTTTGAGATTGTTGGAGTAGGAAGAAAAGATTGGCGGAATTTAGAAACTTGACGAAGACTATAAGTCAAGAGAGAGAAACAAATAAAAACAAGGACTTGGGTGGCAGGTGTTACAAAAATATCTTTCACTCCCCAAAGAATGTTCCTTATGATTTCTCTGTGTGGAGAAAGCCATAACTTTAAACGAGTCGTGTTTGTAGCTTTGTCCAGCTGCCATTTCATTCCCATGGTAGAAAGTACTGGTATATAACTAACTACTGATATTACAGAAAAGGTATAACCGATACATTTGTTCGTCTGGCTAACACTCGATTACAATACTCAGTTCTGAAGCTCATGGACGACTACGTAATGTGGAAATATTTGATATTTGGGTAAAGTTCTTTTCGTCTTCTAACTTGATATTCGTTTTCCATAATTTCTCAACTTAACTCTCAAACTTATATCGAATTCAGTAGGTTTCAAATATTGCATCATTATTAAATTTATTGCAGCACGAAAGCTCCTCAAATAACCTAGTATTCGTAAAATTATATACTCGTATATACCAGCTAAAAAAGCTAGATTAGATCTTTTCAGTCGATTACCGTCAGCGTACTAGAAAGAGTCCGGAATAGCTCTGGTTCTAAAAAATGTGTAGCAGGTGAATCGATTCAAATAAATGATCTTTAATGACTACAAATTGACCCCAGGAAATTTTCTACCGGGTCCCAGAGTGAATATTTCGCTTCACGCATGCGTAAATTCTCTTCATGTTTTTTATTTCAGCAGCCTTATTTCCTACCTTTTAAACAACTTACATGTAGATTTCATTACCTACCTACCTACCTACCTACCTACCTACCTACCTACCTACCTACCTACCTACCTACCTACCTACCTACTTACCTATCTAAACAAACCTACCTATCTACCTACCTGCCTGCATACCTACCTACTTACCTACCTAAACAAACCTACCTACCTACCTTCCTACCTACCTATCTACCTACATGCCTGCATACCTACCTAGATCCCTACCTACCCACCTACCTACCTACCTACGTCTACTTGCCTAACTACCACTTACATATCCCTCTATCTATTCATCCATCTCTACCTGTCTACCACTTTCTCTTTCTCCCTTTTCCTCTTCGTCTTTTTGTTCGAATACGGTGAAATGTAAATTTCTGAACTTTTGTCTTAGGTTATCAGTTTAATTCAAGCCTGTATTTAGTTCAATTCAAGTCTGTAATTAGCTTGATTTAGCTCTGTATTTATCTGTCATAGTTCTAAGATAAAAAGCTCAAGTGCCGAGATTGTTGATCTATTATTCAGTGATGATTAACGATGACAGCCGTTATGCCAAGAAGTTTTCTTTTGTGTACACGGAGAATAGAAAGATGTTCTCAGTGCTTGTTTGTCACACTAAACTCCACCACCTCAGACGCCATGTCAAAGCCCACCTCGCTGCCCAGGCTAGCGCTGCAAGTGGACATGTTGGATCTTAGTAGGTCAAAATTCGTTAGACAGAGATCATAATGTGTACATCTAATTCTCGAATTATCGACTAAATTAATCCAATAATATAATAATTTGCAGTTTGGGTGATATATTTATGTTGCAAGTTATAATGATGACATGATGTGTCTGCTGATGTTTGACCTTGGTTTGCTATGTAAGTCACGCTACTCCGCTGTCCACTAAAAAAAAAAGGGATAGCAAAATTTGCTTCGTAATGAGGGGATAGCATGTTTATTGCATTCTGTTTATCGGCAAGAAATCTGGCCACAACAATCAACAACAATCCTTGCACGTACGAATGTAACCAGTAGTATACACCCAAAGGAAAACTTATATAGTGTCTGCTATTCATTATTCTACACCCCACAATCACTCCTACCCTGATTATTAGCAGCCAAAGTACTTCAGACTCCAGTAACCACGCTCAGATGAAAGATAAAACTTCTTTCTTTCATGGGACTGCATCAAATTACAAAGTCACTGACAAGAGAGGTCAGTCTGCTATGGTCACACAAGTTTTTAACCTCATAAGATTATGAACCTCAATGTTTGTATCTCTAATATTCTCGGAGGACAAGACTCGTTGGCTATAGAAGTATCTTATCTAAGAGAAAGTAACCCAAAGTCTTGCTTGACGTATCGTTTGATAGGAAACATTGAGAATTCTAGAATCTAAACTGTTCTATGAATATTGTGTTCTAATAGTGATTTCTTGACCATTGTACGAACTCAAGTAACGAATAAAAAACTCAAACTAAAGCAACGCTTCTCAGATTAGATTTGCATTGTGAGTGGGGGGGGGGGGGTGTTAGGGTGGGGGAGGCTATACTGACAGTATTGTGTCCCTGAATGAATCTAGCATAAACTTTGCTACATGGTCAAGACACCGCAGCTACATCTAGTCGTTTATTGATCTTGTTTCATAGTACGTCATCACATGAGTGGATTAGCTGAAGAAAACTGGATTACTACATCGTTTTTTGAGACTCTCTTTCTCTCTCTCTCTCTTTCTCTATGTCCTTTCTCTCACATATCTCACTCACTCACTCACTCACTCACTCACTCACTCAC
>CM019693.1:41897932-42180432 GCA_009760885.1 Achatina immaculata
GTCTACGGCAATTCCAAAAAGCAATGGAGATAATATACATCCTTGTTTGACGCCTGTTTCAATTTGGAACCATTCGCTCATTCCGTCTTCTGTCTTGATTGCTCAAACATATCCGTTTTAGAGATCTCTAATGATGTTGACAATTTAGATGGTATTCCATATAGACTTAAAATTCTCCACAATAAATCTCTGTGTTTGCTATCAAATGCTCTTTTAAAGTCTATGAAGTTCACGATTAATGGTTTCTGCATTTCAATATGTTCTTCAAGTATTATTCTTAGAGTAAAGATCTGGTCGAGACAGCTTCTCCCTTTTCGAAATCTTGCCTTTTCTTCTCTCATTTTAGTATTCACTACATACTTAATTCTATTCGGAATCACTTTACAAAACTTGACACAATTGATAGTAAGGTTACACCCCTCCGGTTATTGCAGTCACTACGTTTGCCTTTTTTTGTGTGTGTGTTTTAACAATGATTCACTTTTTTCTATTTGAAGAGACTTTTTCTTCTTTTCCAAATTTTATTAAACACTCTTTGTTGTTGGCTCATGTTGTCACTGTTACTAGCTTTTAACATTTCGACTGTTATTTCATCTTCACCTGCAGCTTTTTTGTTAGCCATTAGATTCACTGGTGTTTAAATTTCATTCAGTATAATTTGGGTGTGGTGGATTAAGCATTTCTTGAAAGTGTTCGGCCAATCTTTGCTTTTGGTCTTTACTTTATGTTAATAGGTTGCCTGTTGTGCTAAAGACTTGCCTTTCTCTGGAGGTAATAGCATCTGTTAGCTTCTTCTGTATGTTATATAGAGATATTTACTGCTATTTACTTGTTATTTACTTGTTATTTAAGTTATGTTCTGGATTTGAAAACTTAATGGACCTGCTTATTTCTAGTTTAAATTTTTTATTTTTATTTCTATAATATCTGAAGAAGTCGTTATTCATATCATCTTTATGTAACTTTACTTATTAGTTTTATGTCACTGAGTCATTTTCATGCCATTATTCTGTTATCATTTTTTCATATGTACTTTTTTGTTTTTGAAAACGTGATTTAAAAACATGAACCAACAATAATATATTATTTTCACTCGTATGTAGTAGAGAATGACTATGCAAAAAGATAAAAGTTATGTGGACAGAAAAGTTATGTAGACAGGGAAAGACTATGCAAAAAGAGAAAAGTTATGTTTACAGAGATAGGTTGTGTAAACAGAGAAAGAATATGCAAAGAGAGAAAATCTATGCAAATATAAGAAACAGTTTTGATTATTTTAACACACCCAGAATCCTGCAGATAAAAACACAACTAATAAATACAAGTAGAAACATGTATGACGGTGATGTTTATCGCCACAGACATGCAAAAACTGGGTCTTGACCAAGGCATGTAATTTATTCATTCAGCGTAAAGTACAAAGGAAAACATTTTTATTTTCAAGCACCCAAATGTAACAGGAAAAACTATACTCAGTTTTAATGACAATCTATATATGTTCTGATATTGTCGTAAACAGAAATTCGTCTTCATTCAGCAGCGATTCTGTTATGTCAATGATCGTTGTTTGTTGATTTTTAAAGGTTTGCAATCTACGTTTTGCATGACAGTATGCCTTCGGGGTATTCAACAAAAGAATGATGCACTGACAAGTCCACTTCAGTGGCGGCTTTGATAAACATTTTTAACTTTATTTTTTAGGCGCCTGATTAGCTGAGTGATTAAATGTTCTTTTTACTAATCCAGTGGTAACAGTGTACCACAGTCCCCTGTAACTAGAATTATGAATATATTTATGAATACATTATAGTTATAATAGTTAACATAAAATAAGAAGAGAAAAGTTACATAGGAAACTTAGAGCAAGGTAGAAAACCAATTCCCACGACACTAGTAATAGACCATTACGACTGGACGCTGACAAATATAAACAGAAGAAACAGACGAATAGAAAAGGCAGACTAACAATGACGCCGACAAAATCAAGACTCTGTGAAGTAAAATAGTTCAGTACCAACAGATGAGAACACCAGTTGGGGCACGAAGAATAGGATCTCGATAGCAACTTGCCCGAGGTGATAAAATAGACATTGAAACTAGACGGGTTTAAGAAAATCCAAAACTCTTGTTCTCGATGGATATTCTGCGAACCGGACGGGGCAAACAAATAAAGTGCCACATGCAAAAGGCTGAACATTCCACAACACTAACCTGACAGGTTATGACTAGAGAACTAATCGGGACACATATAGAATCAGACCGTCAGGAAGGACAATCAGACAGACAATCATACCGCCAGGAAGGACAATTAGACAGACTGTAGGAAGAATAGGAGACAAAAGAGCAGAGGAGGCAAGAGGCACCCGACACTGAAGTATTCTGAGACGAAGATAACCAGATACTCGGCGACGAAGACACCCCAAACACTAAGATACTCGGACACTCAGACAGACTCAGACACTAAGATACTCAGACATTAAGATACTCAGACACTAAGATACTCGGACACTAAGATACTCGGACACTAAGATACTCGGACACTCAAACAGACTCAGATAAGTAGATCGTGACCAAGACAGATGTGCAGATAGAAATAGACAAAAGTGCACCTTGCGAAACAGACAGAAGTATATAGAAACGGATAGTCATGCTGATGTGATGAAACTACGTGCTAGTTTGATACAGGTTCTTAGGAGAGCTAGTAAATAGATGTCGGTACACTGAGTAGAAAACTGAAAGATCTGAACTTATATTTCGTTGACAGTTCATTTAACGAGGTCCAGGTAGATTAGACTAATCTGCATATTAAGACTGAGTTCGTTGATGGCTCATGAGAACGACAGAGGTAAACTGTTCATAAAATGTCATGTGATCCAGATTCGTATGCTTATTAAGTTGAAATCTCGTTGATTAAGACTTTCATATGAACTGTTTGATGGAAATTGTATTACAAGTTAGAAGAGACAACTGTGTAAATAAAACTTGAGTATTATCATAACGGACAAAGGGACTTCATCTTATCATAGTATCTAAATTTGTGTAAGACGGGTCTGTCTTCGTGACAACGTGCATTCCTAATCCTGGACCAGTGAAGTTCTCTGTATGTGCATTATGTTTATTGTGTGACCACGTTATAAAGTATTGAACAACATATAAGCAGTATAAACAAAGTATAGCAAAATAACATATATTATACCAGGTTCATTACCAGCAGTGGGATTTTTTTCTGGCACACACCAGCTAAAGGCGCCGGGGGAGACCCAGCCTCTAAAAATAGGTACCAGAGGAATCTGGGAAGGTAAAGCTGCCAGGCGTGATACTGACCACATCACACTTTCATGTGCCGAAGGTCATGGAAAATACGGATCTAACACCGTAATCTCCAATATGCCTTAATGGCATGGAAACGGGAATTTTAACTTTTTACCTTTTATTTTTTATTACTGTATGAGCGAGTCAGAGATGGTGAGTACTGTATAAGCGAGTCAGAGATGGTGAGTACTGTATGAGCGAGTCAGAGATGTTGAGTACTGTATGAGCGAGTCAGAGATGGTCAGTGCTGTATGAGCGAGTCAGAGATGGTGAGTGCTGTATGAGTGAGTCAGAGATGGTGAGTACTATAAATCTAAAGGTAAGATGTCCCTCTTTGTGTTTCTTGCCCCTTGTCTAGAGAAGATTGTAAAACTGATACAGATGAGGGTGTTAGACAAATAAAATTGATTTTTGTTCACATTTGTAGCCAGTGTGATTTAAACACGTCTAAGAACCAGATATACAATGACAAGAAATGATTGACACTGATGTTAAACTCACTGTCAGTCCACGCCTGCACAGTAGCCACGGCACAGGTACACAGTGCGCAGCAATATCAGTGGAACAGAAGATAACGATTTCTTTCACTCTATAACACGTCATGAACTTAGAAGCAGTGATTTAGTCATTGGACATGTCATGAATTTAGAAACGGTGATTTAGTCACTGGACATGTCATGAATTTAGAGGGAGTGATTTAGTCATTGGACATGTCATGAATTTAGAACAAGTGATTTAGTCATTGGACATGTCATGAATTTAGAAGCGATGATTTAGTCATTGGTATTGCAGAATAATAATAATAATAATAATAATAATACCTCGATCTTTCGTCATGTTAAGTAAGGTTCAGATCACTAAGGAAAGGTGAATGTCCACGAAAAGTGAAGTATAGGCTTTATTTCTCATGCATAAACAGGAGAGCAACATAAAAGCATAAATAATTAAATATATAATATATCCGACTGTTGACAACACTCAAATAAAGAGAAATAAAAGAAACTAAAATACACGTGTATGCTAGTCAAATTTGTACCTTAATATACAGCATATAGTAAAGTCTCTACCTGACATTTAAAATGCAGTGACACAAATAATATACTTTAGGAAAAAAATACAAAACAGCAAAATATTATGCTTTAGTCGCAAAAACTACCATAATAATATACTTTACCCACATAATACATCATAATAATATACTTAAGTTACAAAAACGACCAAAATAATATACTTTAGTCAGAAAAAACGACAAAAACAATACGTTTAAGAACAAATGCAAGAGATTTGTTGCGGAAAACCTCAGAAACTACTACACTTTGAATCAATTCTATTTAAAGAAAGAAGAACAACGTAAGTTAAAAAAAAATATTAAAAAAACAGTACAAGGGTACCATGGTGACGAAAGACCGGGAAGTGCGAAATTGTGAAACTTTGTTATAATTGCAAATAAAAGTGTATGGTACAGTTTACAAAGCTACAGAAGGAGTGAGGAAAATGAGAAAGTCAGTAAAATGAGAATGTATAATGAAAAACAAAAAACATCCAATATTTCGGCGCGAACCTTTTTCAAGGAAACATACACAAACACAACACAACATATAACTAAATAAAAATAAAAAAAAAGACTTTGCTTTATGGCAATCTTCCTCCTTGATGAAAAGACAACGCCAGAATGGGTCCTAGAGACGAAGCTGTGATGCCACAAAGGAAAGTGGAATAAACCAATCGGATATCAGCCCCGGCGAAAGGTAGAGATCTGGATTGGAAGGGGTAGGGGGGCAGGAAAGAAACCAGAAGGGGCAATAAACACCTGTAGGCCGCTTAGAGAAGAAGGTGGTGGTAGTTGGGGAGGGGGGAAGGAAGGGAAGCTGGGAGAAAACGTGAAGCTCTATCGAATTGCTCGGGGGTAAAACAAGAAAGTAAAGTAAGAATCGCAGAAAATAAGTGGAAATCAAAAGAAGTTTAAAGGAAGCTGAATAAATTGTTAATTCCCCCTAGGTGGAGACAGCCAGCCTGGAAAATAAGGCGCTGTTCTAGGACTCTCCGAGATCGTACATCAGAAGAACAAGAGCGGATCGCGCTGACAGAAATGTCCCGCTTACCCTGTGGTTGCTCTGGCACAAGTGCTTTGACACCGAGGTCCATGCATTCTTAGAAATGTTGAGATGTTGACAAAAAAGATCTCCTAAGCATAAACCGGTCTCCTCTATATACTTCACGTCACGACGTTTACACATAATGGTATAAATGATATTGCGTGAAGTGCAAGTGAAGCCCTCCTGAATTGATAACGTGGACCTAGGGATGGAGATCTGGCTAGCCTCAACAACAAACGGGCAAGTGTTGCATCTACGACGTTAACAACGTCTGGTACCATAAAAAATGTCATCTGTCTTAAGGCGACTTCTCACTAAAAGGTCCCTGAGGTTTTTATCCCGTCTGTAGGCCACCGATGGGGGTTCCCCAGAGAGTTTACGTGTATCAGGCTCGGTCTGGAGAAGATGGAGATGGCGAAACAGTATGTTCTTAACTGCTAAACAATGAGGGTGATGCGTGAGTACCAGTTTTACTCTGTCCGAGCTAAATGGCGGTTTAGGAGTAAGGGGTTGTTGGCGAGATATATGGCTGGTGCGGTTCCAAGACGACGAGAGAACATGTTCTGGATAGATAACATTTTTTTGAATTTGGTCCTGGAAATCCAAATCCTCATTGCACAAACGTCGCAACCTAAGAAGCTGAGAAAAAGTAATAGAGTCCTTACACGATCTCGAGTTGGAGGAAGAGTACAAGAGATGGTCTTGAGAGTCTGTAGGTTTATAGTGGACAGAAGTGGTAAGCCCAGTAGGACCGATAGTGACGGCAATGTCGAGAAAGTTATCAGAAGTTGTAGAGACATGGGAGGTGAAAGAAATGACAGGATTGTACTTCATAACAAAACTGAAAAATTGTCAAGATCTTCCTCCGGCATTGATGTGGCCCCAATGCCATCATCTTTGTTATAACTGAAAAGCAACGCAAGAACGATAACACAGAAAAACGAAGAGATGAAAAGCAGAGTATTTGTATATTAAGCATTGAAGACTCTCTGAACCTTAGAGGACCAGGGTACATGGGGATTCCCCAAGGGTTTTCCACAAATGCATGTCCTTCGCCTTTTTGAAGACTACATGATATTATATATTTATGAGAGTGGGTATCTTAAAGTCAAACCCTGTAGCTAGGGGAATGCTAACTTCCTGTACTCCGAATTACTTGCTGAATATACAATGTGATTATCGATCACGTACTTTCTCTAAGGCATGAGACGATTACCCTTACCTTTTTAACTTAGAATGGACGAAAAACGAGTCCCACACCAAGCATTTTCGTGGTCACCAGGGGGTAAAAGAAAGCGGGGAAGACCCAAAGACACACTAAGAAGAGTTATCACCAAGGAGTATTCAACATTGCTCATCAGGAACACCGAAGGTCTAAAGCAAGTAGCAAGGAATCGCCAGACATGGAGAGCTTTGTCCTCCACCCTATGTGCCGCCTTTGGCCCAAGAAGATCAACTAACTAACTAACTAACTGACTGAGTGATTGACTGACTGACTGACTGACTAACGAATGAAATGTGATTTCATTTCTAGCACCAGAGAGCTCCTCCATTTATTCATTCATTCGTTAGCATGCCCCTTGCGGAACTTTGCCTCCCTAATAGTTCTCTTGAAGACTTCTCGGTTGTAATGAAGATGTACATCTGCTGATTCATCTATTCGCAGATCATCAACAAAGTCTTGTTGCCATCTTGACTTTGGTCTTTCTCTCTTTCCGTTTCCCATATTTTCTGTTTTCTCTAAACTCTCATGACGTTTAATATGTTCAAAATAATGAACTCGTTCAAATTCTTAAAATCAAACTTTCCAAATAATGTCCATTAAGTTTTCCTGATTTTAAATTTTACACAGAGATTTAAATTTAGAGTTATAATTGTAGTAAATGAGAAAAGACACACTCGAATTGATCATTTGAACTGTGTCAATAAGTCTGATTATTATGCCATATATCTTGTTGTTCTGACCTTCAACACTGATCGTTGGTACTATCAGTCCAGTTAATGTCAAGATGATCTTGGGAGTGTTGCTGAGAACGTACAGCAGTGAGACCAGGGCGACTTGGCGAACAGCTTGGATCTCTTTCCGTCCTAGTCTGTTAGAGACTGAACTCTGATCTTTAGTAATGTCTTTCTGTTTGGAAGTCCAGATCTGGCCTTGTTGATCTTTTGAGATTGTTGGAGTAGGAAGAAAGGATTGGCGGAATTTAGAAACTTGACGAAGACTATAAGCCAAGATAGAAAAGCAAATAGAAACAATAACTTGCGTGACGGGTATGAGAAAACAATCTTTCATTCCCCAGAGAATATTCTTAATAATTTCTCTTTCTGGAGAAAACCATAACTTTAAGCGAGTCGTGTTTGTAGTTTTGTCCAGCTGCAGTTTCATGCCCATGGTAGCAAATAACGGCATATAACTAACAACTGATATTACAGAAAATGCTGACATAATCCAGAATGATCTTTTTCTCTTGAATGCATCCTTAAAATACAGTGGTTTGAACACACAAAGACATCGGGCAAGAGCTAGGAATGATGTGATTAACATTGTGTTTGTATATACTGAGTTTCCAGTGTTGCCTAAAAATACAATGATTCCATACAGATCAATCTGAAAATACACAGAATACTGAGTTTTAGCCTCCAGTTGCCATGTTACCACGAAAACTTGAAGAGCTAATAAGACAATAACGTAACAGAGATCAGAACAGGACAGAAAAAGGAACGACACTGTAACCCCGTCCTTGACCCCCATAGCTATAAATGTTTGAACGTTTGTCAAGTTTCCAGCCAGGCCTAAAATTCCAATTATAAATCCAAAAGAGCACAGAATGTCCTGGACAAGGATATGATGATTATCTGACAACAAATCACTGGTACCAGACGCTGAAGACATTCTTTTACCAGTTCAAATTTGTGAGAAAAAACTGATTAGCCACAGCTAAATCATTTGTAGAAATACGGAATCCATGCATGTGCTGTTAGTGTTTTTAATCTCCCTTTTTTCATAAACAAAGTTCTAATACCATTGTTCTTATACCTTACTGATAGTACACAATTGTTCTTGTAACTTACTGATAGTATACCAATGTTTTTATACCTTGTTGATAGTATGGCATTGTTCATGTAGCTTGTTATTAGTATACCGTTGTTCTTCTAACTTGTTGATAGTATACCAGTGTTCATGTAACTTACTGATAGTATATCATTGTTCTTGTATGTTGTTGATAGTATACCATTGTTTTTACACCTTGTTTATGTAACCTGTTGATAGTATGTCATTGTTCATGTAGCTTGTTGGTAATATACCATTGTTCATTTAGCTTGTTGATAGTATACCATTGTTCATGTAGCTTGAAGATAGTATACCATTGTTCATGTAGCTTGTTGATAGTATACCAATGTTCATGTAGCTTGTTGATAGTATACCATTGTCCATGTAGTTATTGATAGTATACCATTGTTCATGTAGCTAGTATACCATTGTTCTTGTAGCTTGGTGATAGTATATTATTGTTTTTATACCTTGTTTATAGTATACCGTTGTTCCTGTAACTTGACGATGATGGAAACTCCCCACCGCCCTAGAGACAAACTTCTGGCTCTTGTTGTCACCTGCTTCTCATGGAGCCTGCCTCTCTGGTTTTTCTCACGTGAAGCCACAACTGCTGCGGAGATTGTGAAAAAGTTAGAAAATTATCTTAAGCATTTTCTATAGTCCGAAATCTGATTTTTTTACATACCAAAGACTGCATTAATTACAGACGTCAGGTAACTAATGCATTTCATATCTTCATACAGTAAGAAATCTTCAGAAGATATTGTCAAGATACCGCCTGTAGATTCTGTACTTTGGAAGATATACCGGTGACAAATTCTTGCTGTTGCATTTAAGAAACATCAGAGTGATTTATTTAAAATAGAAGCTAAAGTCGAATATTTGTTCCCAATTCTTTTATGAAATATACGTAGAACCGCTTCCTATTCCTGCTAATCTATATACTTGTTTCGTTATTTCGTTTCAGTGTGCTTACTCTTTTTATTATTTCCCTCATTTTGTCATTATAGTTTCGCTGTGAAATTTGTTGTGAAAATATGATTTAAAAAACAAGAACCAGAAAGAATAAATTATTTCTCTTGTATGTAACTAATGCAGCAGCACATACTTTTCTTCTAAATGATCAGCCTCTTTTAGAAAACTTTAACAAATGTCAACAATGATGACCAGGTTTTCTGAAGGAAATCTTTTAAAGAATGAAAGGGGAGGTTAGTGTGACCCAGTCGAGACTCGAATAACCTCCCTTTCTCTCAGAGAAAATTTCTGCTTGTATATTAGGAAGCAAAGTCTTTGAACTGTTTGATGTTACATTATCAATACACGGACATTATTTGATTTACTATAGTTATCTTTTTAATTCACTTACAAAATGTGATATAAAACATTAAAATAGACAAATTTATCGCATTAAATGTATCATCTATATATCTACTCGTATGACTGAAGCACGATTATAATACATCATTTAAAAGATAACTGGAAGATTATCAAACTTGGGTAAACATGACATTTCAGTCCAGTTCGTCTTCTGACTGGATATTCTTGTTCTGTAGTTCTTGTGTTTGACAACCAATTTCACAAGAACTTCAGTGAGTGAAATACGCTGTTATCTTGTAAATGTAGTTGAATGATCTACTTAAACACACATACACACATTCACACACACACGTACTCACCCACACAGAGGGAAGAAAGGGAGAGAATCTTATCAGCTCCGTTCAATCGATTACTGTCAGCGTACTCGTGAGAAAGAAGAATAGCGCACTGACTTTGTTAAACGTACAGCGGAGTAATCGAATTTTAAGAAATCGTCTTTAATCAGAAAAAAATTCCCTCCGGGATATAAGGACTTGGCCTATTTAAGTGGAAATTCCATCTCACACACGCAGACACATCTACTACAGTCTACTCTTCATAATTTTTCTTTCTTTCATTCTTTTCCAAAACTTTCTATATACAGTAACAGACTACGTGCGTATTTCACCATCTGCCATCCTAACTACCTACCTACCTAACTACCTACCTATCTACCTACCTATCTACCTACCTATCTACCTACCTACCTAGCTATGTACCTACCTACCTACCTACCTACTTACCTACCTACCTAACTACCTACCTACCTACATACCTAACTACATACCAACATACCTTCCTTCCTATCTACCTATCTACCTACCTACCTACCTAGCTATGTACCTACCTGCCTACCTACTTTCCTACCTACCTAACTACCTACCTACCTACATACCAACATACCTTCCTACCTACCTACGTAGTATCTACCTAGCTACCTACCTAACTACGTATATACCTACCTACCTACCTAACTACCTACCTACATACCTTCCTACCTACCTATTTTTCTATTTATATGAAAGTTTTGATGAAAGGCAGAAAGTCAGACGGCCCTGTGTGCTTATTTTTTTCATTTTTTGAAAATAAAGTTTGCTATGTGCATTCATCCATTTCTCTGTCTGTCTATTTCCCTTTTCTCTCCCCCCCCCCCTCTCTCTCTCTCCCTCTCTGTCTCGCTCTGTCTGCTCCAATATCATCAGATATATTTGTCAGTTTAATTCAAATCTTTATTTATCATATTTTATCGTATTTTATCATTCTATCATAAAGAAGCTAAAATGCTGAGACTGTTGATCTATTATTCATTGATGATGATGATGATGATGATACTGATGATGATAACGATGATAACGATAACAGCTGTACGTCAGGACATCTTTCTTCTGTGTAGACAGGAGAATAGAAAGATGTCTTCGATGTTCGGTTGTTAAATTAAGCTTCACCATTACTGGCGCCAAATCGAAGCTCACCTCCCTGGTCAGGCTGTTGTGACAACCTGTCACTGGTCAGCGCTGCATGTGGACATGTTAGATCTTAGCAGGTCAAGACTCCTTAGACCTCGATCACAATGTTCACACCCTCTTGTCTATTTGAGAAAGAAATGAATAGAAAACTTATGATTGTCAGCCTCAGTGTTGCCTGGTTGGATATAGATACCATCTTATCTAAGAGACGTTAACTCAAAGTCTTGCTGGACTTATCGTTTGAGACGTTGAGAGGACGGATTGAGGAAAATGTTCTAGAGAAGTTCAAGTGTTCTAACAATGATTTCTTGATTATTCTATAAAATCCTGTGACGAAAAAAATAAAACAAAACGTCAGACTAAAGCAACGTTGTGGCTTCTTAGATTAAATATACACCGTGACATGAGATTGAGGGGGGGGGGCACGCTGTACTGACAGCGCTCACTGACTCAAGCCTACACTTGCTACATGGACAAGACACTGCAGCTCTGTCTCGTCTGTCTTCAAGGTTATGTCAACACTGACAGCCCTCCCTGACTCAAGACTACACTTGCTACATGGACAAGACACTGCAGCTCTGTCTCGTCTGTCTTCAAGGTTATGTCAACACTGACAGCCCTCCCTGACTCAAGACTACACTTGCTACATGGACAAGACACTGCAGCTCTGTCTCGTCTGTCTTCAAGGTTATGTCAACACTGACAGCCCTCCCTGACTCAAGCCTACACTTGCTACATGGACAAGACACTGCAACTCTGTCTCGTCTGTCTTCAAGTTTATGTCAACCACTGGCGGGAATATATGAAGAGTACTAAACTACTACATGGAGTTCAGAGGCACCTCCCCTTCCTCACTCACTCACTCACTCACTCACTCATTCACTCCACTCACTCACTCACTCACTCACTCACTCACTCACTCACTCACTCACTCACTCACTCACTCATTCACTAACTCACTCACTCACTCACTCACTCACTAACTCACTCACTCCAATCCCTTTCTTCTCTACATCTTGTTGTCGCCTTGCTTCAACCTGGAGTTTTACCTGTAAGGTTTTGTGATCTCCTGACATCAGTAAATGTAGACGAATCCTACCAGAAATGAAGGAATCAGGAATGATAATATGTTAAAATTGTGAACTAAATCAATACACTGATGGATCAAGCAGTCCAAACAATCCAGGTGAGTGAGATCAATACGTGTTTGAACTGATCATGTACTACACAGTGAGGGCACTCCCTGTTCATACTTTCATACAAAGTCTAGAGAAGAAGAAATCTTGTTCTTGATGTTATTTTCCTGAAATTTAAAACTGTTGTCCATTAAAGAACATGGAACTCCAAAATGAAAGTTCCTTTCTAAGAAAGCTTCTTTATAAGAAAGCTTCTGAAACTTCTTTTTTTTTTTCATGTCTCCCTGAGTGAAGAAAACTGAGATTTTGTTCTGTGCAGCAAGGAAGATGTTGAAGCAGAGACTTTCCTCCTGCTTTAATAAATTCAGCTGTTATGTCATCACATCCTGGTGATTTACCATTTTTCAGATTCTTAATTGCCCATAAAACGTTCGTCTGGTGTCGGTTTGGGTTCTTTCTCCTCCAATAATAATTCACATTAAACTTTTACAGCTTTCACAGTCGGTTGTTTCACACGTTCCTCTGCAATATTCTTTCCATCTTTCTAGAATTCTCGTCAGAAATTACATTTAGCTTGGTGCGACACTGAACTTAACAGCTTATTTAAATCATATCGAATTATAAATATCTTGAAACTGATCAGGCTACGCTGCCTGGGTCATGTAGATATAATGGAAGAGAACAGACAAACGAAAATGATGTATACACAAGAGATGAGATAAACAAGACCAAGGGGTAGACCAAGACAGAGATGGAAAGATAACATAGAAGAAGATATAAAAGAAATTGGTGTCACCAACTGGAGAGAGAGAAGATTAGAAATAGTGAGGAATCGGGGCGAACGTTATCTGCAGCAATGAGGCTTAATGGCTCGGAAAGCTGAAGAAGAAGAAGAAGAATACAGACATATACATTCATCCGACAAGAGAGCAATTGATATTCTGTCTAATCGCATGAAACTTCAAAATGAAAGCTCTTTTAGTTTCAGAAACTTCATTTCTTCCTGTTTTGTCTCCCCTTAGGGAACAAAACTGTTCACCAAGGAAGATGTTGAAGCAGAGACTGGGAATAGATTAACAGACTACATTCCTCATTCAGTGAGAATACACATACACACGAACATACACATATACAATCACACACATTTACTCATATACAAGCAAATACACACACAATCTCTCTCATACACACTCTATCTCACACATACATACGCACATACACAATTACACACTTATACAAGCAAACAAACACACACTTTCTCTCATACACACTTTCTCACACACACACGCGCATACACAATCACACACTTACGCATATACAAACACACACACTCACACACTCACTCATACACACTCTCTCACACACATACACACGAACATACACAATTACACACACTTACACATATACAAGCAAACACACACTCTCTCATACACATACTCACACACACTCTTTCTCTCACACACACACTCTCTCACACACACACTCTCTCATACACACACTCACGCACACTCTCTCACACACACTCTCTCACACACACACTCTCTCATACACACACTCACGCACACTCTCTCACACACACTCTTTCGCACACACACTCTCTCGCACACGCTCTCTCGCACACACTCTCTCGCACACACACTTTCTCACACGCAGTCACTCACACACACACTCTCTCGCACACACGCTCTCTCACACACACACTCTCTCACACACACACTCTCTCATACACACACTCACGCACACTCTCTCACACACACTCTCTCGCACACACACTCTCTCGCACACACTCTCTCGCACACATACTCACACACACACTTACACATAAACAAGCAAACACACACAGTCTCTCAGACGCACTCACCTACACACACCAAAAAAAATATCGGTAAGAAAAAAGGAAGAGATTAACAACGATTCGGTTCTTTCACCCAGAAACTAAAATAATCGCTCAAATTCACGAAGCCAAGGCATTGGAGATCTTACTACCAGCGTCTACTTCACACGAAAGTACATCTTTAGGGTGGTGATGAATAAGACATAGATGCCACTATCTGGACTATACTCATTAGTACACTACCCGATGTTTTTTTCAATAACAGCCGTATCACAAAATATCACCAAGCAAATATTACATCGCCTTTTTGAGGAGGGATGTATGGGGGGGGGGGAGACATAATAAGAACTGAGTTAAATCAAGACCGATACACACAGATAATTGTGGGGTATCTATGAAAGATGTCTCTGTCAGCATCAAGGACTGGGAGTTGCTGGAAACATCAATCACACACACACACAGATAAAGAGGGACGGAAAGAACGAGTTTTCGTATTGATGTTGCATTGTTTGTGGAGTAAACGAGGGCCAGAAAAGCAGACAAAAGACGCAAGCACAAAGAGACCAGAAATGGCTTCATGTGATCAGGGAAATAATGAGGGAAACTTCTAAACAAAAGAAAAGCTCCGTAAATAGTTAGCGCATGTCTCTTCAAAACTATTTTGAAAGATGAAAACACCGGCTATAACTGTTTATCGTAAAATAAAATACTGACTTTAAACTCACTGAGACAGAGTTAGGCAAAGGTGTATGTACAGTTTTGTAAACTAGAAATGGAATAAAACTTGGAACAACATTAGCGATAAAACTAGGAATTTTACTTTTTTTTTTTAAACTGTACCTCACTTTTCGTCTCTAAACCTAACGCTGGCCTACAAACAATCTCAGTTCTTTCTGGTACTCATATAAATAAATCAATATTTTGCGTTTAGCGTAGTTCTAGAGAAGACCGTCATGGAAGGATACATAATGGGAAA
The DNA here is from genome assembly GCA_009760885.1 of Achatina immaculata. NCBI lineage: Eukaryota > Metazoa > Mollusca > Gastropoda > Stylommatophora > Achatinidae > Lissachatina > Lissachatina immaculata. The sequence goes on from CM019693.1 coordinate 41,913,164, forward strand.
AAGAGAGGAAGACCAAGACGAAGATGGTTGTAAGACATCGCTGATCATCTGCAAATGGATTCATCAGCAGCAGGGCATCTTGTTTACAACCGAAAGGTCTACAGGAGAGCTGTTAGGGAGGCAAAGTTCCGCAAGGGACAAGCAAATGACTGACTGACTGACTGACTGATTGAGCGTAGTTAAAGTGATGCACCCTTTCCATGGCATCAATTTTGGCGGTGAAGCTGTAAAAAACATGGTTTCTTGGGTCCAGCAAGTAATTATAATTCAAACCCCACCAAACATGGGGTCTCTATTCAACATCATCACCGCATCAGCTGCATACAACAACAGTTTGCTGTCACCAGGAGACCAGAACAAGATTAGGTAATTGATATTGTTATCAATATTTGTAGATGTATCTTTAATTTGATTATATTTAGCTAATGTATGCACAAATATTATACTTCTTGTTTTACCTGAGACTACCAAGAAGTGAGAGCTGGCCAGAGATCCTGACTATCATTTAGTATCTTGTGTGAAAACAGAGCACGTCAACCTAATCATCATGGCCGAAGTGTCTTGACCTTGCATCATTTTCCTATAAAACTCACATCAACTGATTGGGCTTTACAGTCTGTTCGACAACATAGGGATGATAGACACAATTCTGTTGTGATGGAGCCTATAAAAATATAGTTTTGCAGTAACAATGTAGGGTTATGGCCCGTGCTCTTATTAACGATGGACGACTAAATATGGTCGCCTGTTATCTGTAAGAAGCAAGAAAAAGGAAGAAAAATCTGTACGATTAGGTAGACGACTTTACAGATTTTAAAAACTAATTTTAACAGGCAATGCGGGATACAAAATAAAATAGTGATGTTCTATCACATATTCTGTTGGCAGCCTCTTCTTTTCCAGCTATTATCTATGTAATACACACTACATACATACATACATACTTGCATTCATACATACATAATACATAATACATACATACATATATATACATACATACATATACACATACATACACATATACACATACATACATATATACATACATACATACATGCATACATACATGCATACATACATATGTACAGACATGCATACATACATACATACTTACATAAATACATACATACATACATACCTACATACATATATATAAACATGCATACATACATACACACATACATACTTACATACATACATACATACATACGTACATACATACATACATACATATATAGAAACATATTTACATAACTACACATACAAGGTGTGTTACAAAAGAATGAAATGTTGCCATAAAGTGCTCATTTGAGAAAGCACGGAAACTTTCATGTAATCCCCTCTACTGGAGACACACTATTTAAGACGTCACTTTTAAAAATATTTTCTGGAACGCACTTTCTTCGACTGTACTGTAAAGTAATAGAATACAGCGCCGTGAGGTTATACCTCGAAAAATAACTGTCACAGTACTTTCAGAGGTGAGAGAAATAAAAATGACGAGAGAATTACCTTTGATTTTATCGTGCACAAAGTTCTCTTATACCATTTTCCTGAATCATCTCGTTTGTTTGGAAACGACGTCTTTACAAAGTGGTTTTAAGTTTGAGAAACAAGAAACAAATCTTCTGGGCTAAAACAGAAAAAAAAGTCCAGAGAATACGGTGGATGGGGCACAAGGGATGTCTCATGTTCTGACAAGTAACTGCAGATGATGAGCGAGGCGTGAGCTCGAGTTCTGCCTTGGTCCAACATCCAAGTCTGGTTGTTCCAGATTGCAGGCCTCTTTCTGCACACGGCATTCCTTAAATACGCTAATACTTGCTGGTACAACTGTTCGATTACCATCTGATCACGTGGTACAAATTCACATGGGTATTGATTATGCAATTTCAAACAAAAACACGTCCAGCAACACTTTGATCTTTGATCGATTTATCCATGATTTTTCTCCTTTTTATTTCTTTTTTGGCTTGACATTTTCTCAGACGCAATGCATATGAAGTGTTTCAGTCAAAATGTGAGGACAAGAATGTTTGCTGATGCTCATTTTATCAGCAACTTCTTGAACAGTTAAACACTTTCCACGAATCACAGAACGAACTCTCTCGACATGGTCGTCTTCTGTTAAAGTACAAGGTCGTCCAGGCCTGGAATCTTCATAAAAGGACATTCTGCCTTCTTTAAAACACCAAACCACCTAGAGCACTGCATTCTGATCATACAGTCCTTCCCGTATACTTGGTTAAGCAAATGTCATGTCTCTTTAAAATGAGAAGTTTTGCAAGAAATTTCATACATTCATGATACTCTTCAAACTCGTTCATTGTCAGTTTGTCATTAATCCGACGAACACCTTATTCAAGTGTTCACTTCAACAGATGTAGCATGACGACTAATGTTCATAGTGGACCAGAGCAAAACGCGATTTGTTGGTATTACTTTCCTCCATGTGCGCTCATTAGCCACACTACGCCCTCTGTGCTTGTCGGCTGGACATTTGAAAAGTTCGCACTTTTCTTGTTTTTGAACACTCCTCCCAATACATACATACACACATAAAACAATATACATACATACATACACACATACATACATACATATGTACACGCATACACATATACATACACATATACATATATGCGTACATAAATACATACATAGCCTCATGCATGCATAATCACATACATATACGCATGCATATATGCTTACATAATATATACATACATACAGACAAAATGAGTAAGAACATAAATGTACATAAAAATATACATTCATAAATACACACATACATACATACATATGTACATACATTCATACATACATACATATACACATACATACATACATAATACATACCTACATATATACATACATACATAATACATACATACATACATATATACATACATACATACATACATACATACATACATACATATATGCATACATACATACATATATACATACATACATACGTATATACATACATACATACATACATACATACATATATACATACATACATACATACATATATACATAAATACATACATACATATATACATACATACATATATACATAAATACATACATACACAGAAACTAGAAAATATTCATTCTTAGAAATTTTTATTCTGTACATTGATGGTCTCATTCTTATCTCTTGTTATTTCTGTACAAGTATTGAAACGATAAAAAAGTTCTAACAGATGAAGGTATTACCGTATCTGTTCACTTTCTTTTGTTCAGAGTCAATGGAGAAACTGACCAGTAATAATTCTTTCTTTGTTGACCCCTGGTTTTCATACTGCACCAGTATTACGTAACTAAGAATATATTATTTTGGTTCCTTAGTGTTAGTTGTTTTAATAATTCTTAGCTTGGTCCAAGTACACATCCTTTTACTTTCATGTGTGTAGCAATCACTTGAGTCCACTTTATTTGCAAGAAATTATTAGGGTATTTAGTGATAAGAGAATATAAACTGCCCTTGATGCCATTAGGGACTTGGGGAAGATGCAAAGTTGTCTTGATTAAGGGGTCTGAATATATATATATATATATATATATATATATATACATATATATGATATATATATCTATATATATATATATATATATGTGTGTGTGTGTTAACACAGGTATTGGCTGGGTACATGGAGCCCACTAGAAGATCTTGATTTTGTTGATGACATAAATCTTATCAGTAACAATGTGAATTCCATGCAAGAAAAAACAGATAGCCCGTTCCACTGGCTAGCAAAATAGGACTTGACATTAACAAGGACAAAACAAAAATAATGAAAATTCCCATTAATCAAAATGTAAAACTTCACATAGAAGGGACACATATTGAAGAAGTCAATCAATTTGCATACCTTGGCAGCTTACACAGACCAGGATGGTGACACCAGAAAGGAAGGAAGAATCAGAATTGCAAAAGCAGCATCAATCTTCAAGAATCTTGAAAACATATGGAATTCAAAAGTTATAAGCACAAAAAACAAGTTAAGACTATTCAATTCAAACGTAATATCCACCCTCATTTATGCATGCGAAAGCTGGAAAACAACTCAGAAAATAGAGAAGAGATTAGACTCTTTTGGAAACAATACTCAGCATCAGGTGGAGCGAGTTCAAGAACAACGCAGAGATAAGACAGATGACTGAACAACAACAAACTGTCTTATGGCTGATCAGGAAAAGGAGATGGACAGGAAAAGGAGTTGGTCACGTGATGAGAAGAAATGATCAGAGTCCCACAACAAGCTATCAAGTGGAACACAACAGGCCAAAGAAAAACAAGCAGACCGCGTGAAACTCTGAAGAGGACATTGTTAAGAGAGGCCAAATTAGCAGGCATAAAATCCCTTGATGAGGTTGAAAGACTCGCCGAAGACAGGAAAAATGGGCGAACTACTTTGCGAGCCCTGTGTGACGTTTAATGGCACGGGAAGGATATAAAATTATATATATATATATACACACATACATACATACATACATACATACATACATACATACATATATACTGTTTAAATAAAAGAAACGCAAGAAATACGATGTTGCGATTTAAACTGACGTTTGCTGATCCGACAAGGGCAAATTGAGTGAAACGCTCGATTGGACATCAGTTTCAGATGCTGACCTGAATTGTACTCAGCAGATGATTCATGAGTACAGAAAAGCGACACTAGTCACAACTGTATTATTAACAATAACTCATGACAGGTTCACGAGAATCCCGAGAAACTTACTGAACGCAGAATTCACTGACCGTGTTATTGAATGCCTATAAAAGATTGACCCTTCACGAATCAATTCATTTGAAAATTCAGTGCGCAATTATGGCTCATCTCACTACAGAACAACGACTCATCATCACTGGACGTTTACAGACTGGACAGTCACAAAGTGTAGTGACCAGACAATTTAATGTGGTTAGAAGCACCATTAGTCGCCTCTGGGGACGATTTCAAGAAACTGGTGCAGTTGCAGACCCGTAGTCACAATCCCTGCCGAAGATCTCTTCATACGACAGCGTCACCGCAGGAATCACTTGCATCTGCGTCTTCAACTGTCCAGCCAGTGACAGCAGCTCGACGAATTTCAGATCAAATGGTCAGGAACCGGCTGCACGATGCTGGTCTTGTGGCTAGAAGACCCTACAGAGATCCTGTTTTTACAGACCGGCATCGCCAAAACCAACTGCAGTGGGCAAACCAGCATTGTCAATGGACCGTTGCGAATGATTGGAAAAGAGTTTGGTTTAGTGATGAATCATTCTTTCTGTTCCAGAGACACGATGACGGAGAAGGGTTTACAGCCGTGAGCGCTACGCCCAGAACTGCGTGGTTGAGGGCCCTCCATGTGGTGGTGGAGGTGTACTGGTGTGGGGGACGATCAACTTCATGAGAAGAAGTGACCTGGTGGAAAATGAAGGACGCCTGAATGCCCAACGATACGTCGCTGAAATTCTTTGTCCTCACATCCTTCCACTTCTGGCTGCACCAGGGTCGATATTTCAGAAGGATAACGCTCGACCTCATGTGGCACAACTCACCACCCAGTTCCTCGCTGATAAAAACTTCCAGACCAGTCCGTGGCCATCCATGTCATCAGACATGAACCCGATAGAACACTTATGGGATAAAGTCAACAGACAAGTCCGCCAGCGAGACGTGGCGCCAACCAATCTCCGACATATGTCTTTTGCACTGCGAGAAGAGTTGGCAGCCATCCCACAGCAACAGATCCAACGGCTAATCGGATCTCTGTCAATTAGATGTCGTTATCTGATACAGCCAGAAGAGGCCATACACCTTACTGAAACGGAGGCCTCAGTCGCAAAGAATAAAAGTCCAAACTAAATTTAATGAACATCATTTCGTTGTTAAAGTCTTTCTTCGTGTAAAGATTGAAACATTAACTCTATAAAATAAAGTTTTAATACAAGTGTGAAATATGGTGTCCATTACGATTACAGTAGTGTTGGGTTTACTTTTTTGAACAGTATATATATATATATATAGACTGATTACACCAAGGAATTCGATAAGGCGAACCATAATGAAATTATTAACATGCTTGAAGGCATCATTATAAACAACAAAGTCCTGAGGATTGTAAAACATCTATACTAGCAGCAAGAAGCAGCAAATTCGAGTTGAAAATAAAACTGCAAATTATGAACCTATAAAATAAGGGATGCGACAAAGATGGGTACTATCTCCAAATGTTTTTTTTCTCTGTACAGCGAGAATATTCTAAGAACGATCATCAGAGAACCAGGCAGAAAATTGGAAGATACAGTACTAACAACCTTCGGTATGCTGACGACACCAGTACTGATAGCTGAGAACCAACAAGACCTCTTGGATAAAGTCGCCAAAGAAAGTGAACAGAAAGGCCTTACTTTAAACATCAAAAGGACAGAGCCTATGGTTATATCTAAGAAACAGAATCCACCGGCATAGAGTATAAATTTAAATAAAGCAGGTGCAGAAATTCAAATACCTTGGAGCAGTAATAACTTCAGATGGAAAATGCACAACAGAAATTAGGAACAGAATAGGCCAAGCAAAGATTGCGTTTCAGAGAATGAGAAACATATTAGCTAACACATCTTTATCAATGAATGTTAGAAAACGAGTCCTAAAATGATATATTGATACTATCATGTTATATGGAAGTGAATCATGGACAATAGGCAGGTCTGCACAAAAATCATTGGAAGCAGCAGAAATGTGGTTTATTAGAAGAATGTTGCGAGTCCCTTGGACAGCAAAAATAACTAATGAAGAATGTATGAGAAGAGCTGGAGAGACAAAAAATCTTGTCCAAAAAAATAAGAGAGAGACAATGTACTTTCATAGGACATGCAATGAGAAGAGGGGCCATTGAAAATATTATAACAACAGAAAAATAGAGGGACGAAGACCAAGAGGAAGACCAAGAGAAATGATACTGGACAGTCTGACGGGATGGTGTGAGAGGAGATCACCAACTGAGCTGATGGCCTGCATGAAGGATCGTGTACTCTAGAAAAGCATAATAGCCAACGCCAGTCGGCACGGCACCTGATGATGGTGATGGTATATAGTGCTTAGTTATTCTTTTTTTTTTTTGTTTTGTTTTTGGCTAACAAAAGTTAGAACTGCAGATGTTCATTGCTGAATGAAGAAGAAATATGGAAACACGTGCTTGTAGTTTCAGCAAATGTCAATAGCCAAGGACGTTCTATGGAAGGGTGTCAGAACTGGTTGATACAGCCTACTCCCGCCAGCCTCACACTGCGAGAAGGGCTGAATGAGACAGTGAAAACTGGCGGACAAAAACTGATGAAATTGCCAAAGAACTTAAGACTGGTTATGCTTCAGCGCAGAAAAATATTCACGAATTTCCGCAGTATCTACTCCTTGCTGGTAACAAAACAGCTCAGTCCAGATCTGAAAGATGATTGCGAGAACGTCTGTGAAACTGTTTACCACCTGCTGTACCTGACGGAGGCGGATTTCTAAGACGTAAAGTCATTGGAGACGAAAGCTGGGTACAATACTTCCAGATGGAAACAAAAAGAGCTAACAAGGAGTGGTGGTATTCTTCCTTGTTAAATTATTCTGTGATCTGTTTACAGCATGATCACGCACAGTCTCACACATTTTGAATATCTTCCACATTCTGCATATCCACACGACATCGCACCATATGAATATCATGTGTTTGGATCCGTCAAGGAGGAGCCAGATGGAAGAAAATGAGAAAGGACTAGGAAATTAAAAGGCCCTGCATAAATGACCACAGTGTTGGTCAATATTTTTTTTCTTTTGGAATAAAGGCATTAATGAAACAGCAACAGATTAAATTTGTTTTGTTCGATTATTGGTCGCAGTTTTTTGTTCTTTTTACTTTTCTTAGGTGGCCAGTTTCCGATTGAACCAAATAATATGGCAGAAAAAGGAAATCGTTCAAGAGAAAAAAATAAGAGAATACGTTTAAATTTAAGTTAAATGCAGATGAAAAAGATAGATAAATTTGTTACTAGGACGTCCAACAATTATAGCAGATGATCCTAGCCTACGAAATGTGCTGTGTATAGTCCTTGACAACAACATTTGTTATTAAATCGCTCAGCGACTGACAGCGAGATTCCAGGAATAAACTATGAGAAGCTGTGTGATCAGAAGAAATTACTGTGAGAAGCTGTGTGATCAGAAGAAAGTACTGTGAGAAGCTGTGTGATCAGAAAAAAGTACTGTGAGAAGCTGTGTGGTCAGAAGAAAGTACTGTGAGAAGCTGTGTGGTCAGAAGAAAGTACTGTGAGAAGCTGTGTGGTCAGAAGAAAGTACTGTGAGAAGCTGTGTGGTCAGAAGAAAGTACTGTGAGAAGCTGTGTGATCGGAAGAAAGTACTGTGAGAAGCTGTGTGGTCAGAAGAAAGTACTGTGAGAAGCTGTGTGGTCAGACGAAAGTACTGTGAGAAGATGTGTGGTCAGAAGAAAGTACTGTGAGAAGCTGGGTAGTCAGAAGAAAGTACTGTGAGAAGCTGTGTGATCAGAAGAAAGTACTGTGAGAAGCTGTGTGAGCAGAAGAAAGTACTGTGAGAAGCTATGTGACCAGAAGAAAGTACTGTGAGAAGCTGTGTGGTCAGAAGAAAGTACTGTGAGAAGCTGTGTGATCAGAAGAATACATTTTGTGAAGATTTGGAAGCACATGAATGATTTGAAGAATTGTGAGAGTCTAACACTAACTACTCTAAATTTAATATAGTGGAGTAAGTTTTAACTTGATGGAACTTGTGTTTCTGAACAGTTTAACAATCTCAAGAATATCTGAATAATGATAAACTGTTATATTAATTACATACATAAAGTATATGCTCCCTTTACAATAAAAATATATTTTCTTAGAGATGTCCAAAGTGATCAAATTAATTGCTTAATCCATTAATTAAGGATTAAATTATTTTCGATTAATAGTTTTCTTTCTTAAAGTCAGTGGCAGTGCTTATACCTTTTAATATCCATAACTGTTCCTACTTTAAAATTTGCAGTAAAATTTAAATTTAGAGTTATAATTGTAGTATATGAAAAAAGATAAACTTGAATTGATCATTTGAATAATGTCTACCAGTGCATACATTGTACCGTAAATATTTCTATCTGCACCACTAGCATTGAATGAAGGTACTATCAATCCAGTTACTGTCACGATAATCTTGGGAGTGTTAGAGATGACATACAGCAATGAAACCAGGGCAACTTGGCGAACAACTTGGATCTCTTTCTGTCCTAGTCTGTTAGAGACTGAACTCTGATCTTTAGTGATGTCTTTCTGTTTGGATGTCCAGATCTGGCCTTGTTGATCTTTTGAGGTTTTTGGAGATGGAAGAAAGGATTGGCGGAACTTAGAAACTTGACGAAGACTATAAGTCAAAATACAAAAACAAATGAATACAAGGACTTGTGTGGCAGGTGTTACAAAAATATCTTTCACTCCCCAAAATATGTTCTTTATAATTTCTCTTTGTGGAGAAAGCCATAACTTTAAACGAGTCGTGTTTGTAGCTTTGTCCTGCTGCCATTTCATTCCCATTGTAGAAAGTACTGGTATATAACTAACTACTGATATTACAGAAAATGCTGACATAATCCAGAATGATCTTTTCCTTGTAAATGCATCCTTAAAATACAGTGGTTTGAACACACAAAGACACCGGACAAGTGCCAGGAATGATGTGATTAACATTATGTTTGTATATATTAAGTTTCCAATGTTGGCTAAAAATATAATGATTCCAAGCGGATCAATCTCAAAAAATAAAGAGTACTGAGTTTTAGACTCTAGTAGCCATATTTCTTTGGAAACCTGAATGGCTAATTCAACGACAACGTAGCAAAGATCAGAACAGGACAGAAAAAGGAATGAAACAGTGACCCCGTCCTTGACCCCCATGGCTATAAATGTTCGAACGTTTGTCAAGTTTCCAGCCAGAGCGAAAAGGCCAATTATTAAACCTGTCGCACACACGATGTCTTGGCCAAGATTGTGCTGAACATCGGAGAGCTCATTGTTAGGATCTGTCTCTGAAGACATATTTGTCTTCCAAACTGTGAAAAAATATACAAGTTGATGTTAAACTTTTTGTTCTACTGAATCAAGTACATAAACATTTCTCTATACACGTTATGCCATAGTTTTTTTTCGATTGCACCAACAACCTTTTATAGCGTTCTTGATGTAGCTTGACAGAATGTAGGAAACTGCTGTATAGCGCTAAATGATAGCGCTGTTTTCTTTTATTTCTCGTAAATACATCCGCTCTCTTTCTTCACCTTTCGAAGCCACAGTTCCGTCTTCTGTGGAAATTGTTAAAAAATATGAAGCATTAAAAAGATATTTCCTGTAGTTACGAGATCTGAATTTCGTGTCTCCTTCCTCATATACTGTTCGGTGTTGGAGAAACTAACAGACGCTTTGATAGGGCTCGTGATTTCCTTCATATAATCGGATATTTAATGCTTCTGTAAGTTCCCCTCTCCATCGCGTGCGGCCATTTCCTCTGTTATCTACAAATCTTGGTATGAATGTTTTCTTTGACATACTGTCTGGTGGTAACCGTGTAACATGGCCAAGCTATCTGACTTGATGTTACCCGTGATATTCCAACCTTTGCCCTGATGGTGTCATTTCTTATTTGGTCTCTTCCTGTCACATTTAGTGTTCTCCTTAAACATCTCATTTCTGTCGTGATGATTTTTCTTTTCCTTTTGAATGTTAGTGTCCATGTTTGACACTGGCAGCATGGAGCTGGGAGGAAAACTGTGCTGTACACTGTGCTCTTTTTTGATTCAGTAGATCTGATTAGAAACATGAAAACACTGCTTTAATCATTGATGTCAGGTAACTGATGTTTTTCTTTAGGCCACATCTTTGCTGAATTTTGTAAAGATCTTTAATAATCTCTTAAAGCAACGGATTTCAGCCTTTATTTTTACATGGATCGCCTTTCTGATCTGAGAGAAGCTGCAGACCCGCGGGTACAAACAAAGCAGTAAAGAGAACCCGGATCTAGTTAAGAATTTTTGTTTTTTTAGTCGACAGATCCATGTGCTGATCCATGTGCTGATCCATGAGCTCCTGACATCCCCCCACCCGCGCCCCATAGGAAGGTCCATGGACACCAGGATAAAACCGATCCAAATGTGCTAAAAACCTTCAGATCTATGACTTTTATTTCCCAGAAATGAACAAGGATTGTCTGTATTTGGAATTATTTGAAGACTCCGTGCTGAAACGTTGTTTAAGCTGAACTTAAGAAAGATGCATGTATGCAGGACAGTCTCTACTATAGAGAACGGAACAACAACACAACTCCTTCAGATCATCAGAGGAAGTACCCCCCCTTAGACAAGTATTTCGGCCCTATTAAACTCTAAACACTCTAAGAGGGGTGGGCTCCTCTGGGTCATGACTCCCAGAGGTCTTGTGAGTTGTCACTTTTTTTTCCCGGGATTGAGTTTGCACTGCAGTTTTGAAGTGAGTCTTTAGCGATTTAGCCACGGAGGACTGGTATTGGCCGCGACAAGCGAAATTATTTATGTTCTCAATGCTTGTTTCGCATACTCCTCGGCCAGCATGAAGCCTTTTCTGCTGTTTCTGAAAGTCTTTTCAATGCCCTCCCTCTTGCTTGTCCCTTTATGCCCAGTTGCTTACATAGGTCGTATGCTGATGTTGCTACGAATCCTCTCGCTCCCACTTCTATAGCTATCACTTATATATATATATATATATATATATATATATATATATATATATATATATATATAATGTAAGTTTGTTCACTTGTTAGTTTCATTTCACTGAGTCATTTTTCCTTTGATTTTTCTATGATAATACTATTATATGTAATGTTTGTTTTTGTGAAAACGTGATTTAAAAGCATGAACCGACAACAATATATTGTTTTCTTTAGTTTGTAACTAACACAGCACAGTCTATCGGGAAGGGAGTCTTCTTTGACAAAACTTGAACACGTCCCAGCAACGAAGAATGTTTTGTGTTGGGTAAGTCTTTTAAAGAAAAGTTGGACTGGGCTAAACCTGAACAGGTCGATACTCAACTAACATGACTTTCTACCTGAACAATTAAATTGTCCTACGTACATATATTAGTAGTATTACAAGAAAAGTCTGACGTCCTTTTAACGTTAGATATTAAGTTATTTTGACCCACATTATTACACTCGTCATGTTATGTATTTGCTGAGAAAATGAGAAAGAAAACATTTCGTTAGATCTCATTAAAGTTATCACACGAATAATTAGTCCTCTGTGTCTTTCTGTTCGAATACGATGATCTGTGTGTTTTTGTTTGATTAAGTCTCACGCAGAAACGTCACAACTGTGTGCTCGATACGTAATAGAGCTGTTACTACTTTTTCTAGTTTAAACATAACATTAAAGATATAATCGATACATTTGTCCGTCTGGCCAACATTCTATTACAATACTCAGTTCAGAAGCTCCCGGAGGATTATGTGATGTGGAAATGTTTGATATTTGGTAAAGTTCATTTCATCTTTTAACTGGATATTTATTTTAATTAATTTCTCTGTTTAACTCTCAAATTTATGTCGAATTCAGAAGGTTTCAAATATTATATTATTATTAAATTTCCTGAAACGAACAATCTTCAGCCAGACAAGCATTCACAGAATTGAATATCCACCAGCCAATCTATCTATCTATCTATCTATCTATCTATCTATCTATCTATCTATCTATCTATCTATCTATCTATCTATCTATCTATCTATCTATCTATCTATCTATCTATCTATCTATCTATCTATCTATCTATCTATCTATCTATCTATCTATCTATATCCATATCTTTCTTTCTACCTACCTACTTACCTACCTACCTGCCTAGGAACCTGTCTGCCTGTCTAACTGCCACTTACATATCCCTCCGTTTATTCATCTATCTCTACTTTGTTACTTTCTCTCTCTCTTTCTCTCTTTCTTTCTCTCTCTTTTTCTCTCTCTCTTTCTCTCTCTCTTTCTCTCTATCTTTCTCTCTTTCTCTTTCTCTCTTTCTTTCTCTCTCTTTCTCTCTCTCTTTTTCTCTCTCACTTTCTCTCTCTCTCTCACTCTCCTGCCCAATTCTTAACCCTCTTAAAATAAAGAATGTTCCTTAGTTGGTTCGTTCTCTCTCCCTCATCCCCTCTCTCTCTCCCTCTCTCTCTCTCTCCCTCATCCCCTCTCTCTCTCCCTCTCTCTCTCTCTCCCTCATCCTCTGTCTCTCTCTCTCGCTCTCTCCTTCATCCTCTATCTTTTTGTTGGAATACGATGAGACGTGAATTTCACACCTTCTGTCTTAAGTTGTAAGTTTAATTCAAGTCTGTATTTAGTTTATTTCAAGTCTGTATTTAGTTTAATTCAGGTCTGTATTTAGATTAATTCAAGTAAGTATTTAGTTTAATTCAAGTTTGTATTTAGTTTAATTCAAGTCTGTATTTAATTTAATTCAATTCTGTATTTAGTTTAATTCAATTCTGTATTTAGTTTAATTCAGTTCTGTATTTAGTTTAATTCAAGTCTGTAATTGGTTTAATTCAAGTCTGTATTTAGTTTAATTCAAGTCTGTATTTAGATTAATTCAAGTCTGTATTTAGTTTAGTTCAAGTCTGTATTTAGTTTAATTCAAGTCTGTATTTAGTTTAATTCAAGTCTGTATTTAGTTTAGTTCAAGTCTGTATTTAGTTTAATTCAAGTCTGTATTTAGTTTAATTCAAGTCTATATTTATCATAGTTTTAAAATTTAAAAAAAAACTAAAGTGCCGAGATTGTTGATCTATTCTTCAGTGATGATAACGTTGGCAGATGCATGTCAAGAAGTTTTCTTCTGTGTACACGAGAGAATAGAAACATGTCCTCAATGTTTGGTTCTTACACTCAGCTTCAGCACTTCCCACGCCATGTCTTAGTCCACCTCTTTGCCCAGGTTATTGTGACCACCTAACACTGACCAGTGCTGCAAGTGGACATTCAGCTCCAGGTTCAGTATGTTTTCGGCATCAGAGCAAACAAGAATATCACATACTTGCTTCGGTCAGTACCAGTGATGTCACAGAAAACAAGATTATCATATACTTGCTCCAGCCAGTGTCAGTGATGTCACAGAAAACAAGATTATCATATACTTGCTCCAGCCAGTGATATCACAGCAAACAAGAATGTCACATACTTGCTCCGGCCAGTGACATCACAGCAAACAAGAATATCACATACTTGCTCCTACCAGTGCCAGTGATATCACAGCAAACAAGAATATCACATACTTGCTCCGGCCAGTGCCAGTGATATCACAGCAAACAAGAATATCACATACTTGCTCCTACCAGTGCCAGTGATATCACAGCAAACAAGAATATCACATACTTGCTCCTGCCAGTGCCAGTGATATCACAGCAAACAAGAATATCACATACTTGCTCCTACCAGTGCCAGTGATATCACAGCAAACAAGAATATCACATACTTGCTCCTACCAGTGCCAGTGATATCACAGCAAACAAGAATGTCACATACTTGCTCCTACCAGTGCCAGTGATATCACAGCAAACAAGAATATCACATACTTGCTCCTACCAGTGCCAGTGATATCACAGCAAACAAGAATGTCACATACTTGCTCCGGCCAGTGACATCACAGCAAACATGAATATCACATACTTGCTCCTGCCAGTGTCAGTGACATCACAGCAAACAAGAATATCACATACTTGCTACGACCAGTGCCAGTTATATCATAACAAAAAAGAATATCACATACTTGCTCCAACCAATGCCAGTGATATCACAGCAAACAAGAATATCACATACTTGCTCCTACCAGTGCCAGTGATATCACAGCAAACATGAATATCACATACTTGCTCCTACCAGTGCCAGTGATATCACAGCAAACATGAATATCACATACTTGCTCCTACCAGTGCCAGTGATATCACAGCAAACATGAATATCACATACTTGCTCCTACCAGTGCCAGTGATATCACAGCAAACAAGAATATCACATACTTGCTCCTACCAGTGCCAGTGATATCACAGCAAACATGAATATCACATACTACTCCAGCCAGTGATATCACAGCAAACAAGATTATCATATACTTGCTCCGGCCAGTGATATCACAGCAAACAAGATTATCATATACTTGCTCCGGCCAGTGATATCACAGCAAACAAGATTATCATATACTTGCTCCGGCCAGTGATATCACAGCAAACAAGAATATCACATACTTGCTCCTACCAGTGCCAGTGATATCACAGCAAACATGAATATCACATACTACTCCAGCCAGTGATATCACAGCAAACAAGATTATCATATACTTGCTCTGGCCAGTGACATCACAGCAAACAAGAATATCACATACTACTCCAGCCAGTGCCAGTGATATCACAGCAAACGAGAATATCACATACTTGCTCTGGCCAGTGCCAGTGACATCACAGCAAACGAGAATATCACATACTTGCTACGACCAGTGCCAGTTATATCATAACAAAAAAGAATATCACATACTTGCTCCAACCAGTTCCAGTGATATCACAGCAAACAAGAATATCACATACTTGTTCCGGCCAGTGATATCACTGCAAACAAGAATATCACATTCTTGCTCGGACCAGTGATGTCACAGCAAACAAGAATATCACATACTTGATTTGGCGCCTGTCAGTGACATCTCGTGGAAGTTACAAAAACCGTTCCTCGTTATGTCCATGCACACTGATGAAATGTTATCTGTGGACGAAGAATACATACATACCCTCAAATGTCCTCAAGTGGGAAGCACTCACAGGCATCTTAAAACAGGTATATGGCCCTAACCTTCCAAACAGCAGAGTGGAATGTATTAACCATGTTTGTTAATGACATTTACGACACCGATCACTGGCGGAGATGTCCATGTAGCACCGAAACTCACAGCTCACACTGACTCCCCGGGAACTTAACTCAGTAGCTAGGGCGCCAAACCGGACTCCCAACCAACAACACAACGAAACTGTCGCAGAAAAAAAGCGTAGAGAAAGACAAGCAAAGACACAATCATCAATGGTCAGTTTCTTCCTTCCGCAATATTTGAAACGGACATGTTCAATCTTAGTAGAGGAAGATGCATTAGATGTTTATCACAATATGCAAATCTACGTCTCGAATGATGATGATGATGATGATGATGATAATAATAATAATAATAATAATGAAAATGATGATGATGATGATGATGATGATGATGACAGCTGTATGTCAAGACATTTTTTTTCTTCTGTGTAGACTTGAGAACAGAAAGATGCCTTCACAATTTGGTTGTTAAAATAAACTTAACCAAAAGATGTGACAAATCGAAGCCCACCTCACTGGCCAAACTGTTATGACCAACTGCCTCTGGTCAGCGCTGCATGTGGACATGAAGATCTTAGTAGGTCAAGATTCATTAGACACTGATCACAATATCCACATCCATTTCTGGAATTGAGAAAAAAAGTATTTAAAAAAAGAATTCTGCCAACTTTAGTGTTTATAGTGGTCTTTGAGGACAAGGCTGGTTGGCTATAGATACCATCTTATCCAAGAGAAGTTAACTCAAAGTCTTGCTGGACTTATTATTTTAGACTTTGAGAGGACCTACTGAGGAAAAATGTTCTTGAGAAGTTTAAGTGCTCTAATAATTAGTGAAATTCAAGCATTCAAATAATTAGAGAAGTTCAAGTGTTCTAATAATTAAAGAAATTCAAGTATTTAAATAATTAAAGAAGTTCAAGTGTTCTAATAATTAGAGAAGTTCAAGAGTTCTATTAATTAGAGAAGTTCAAGTGTTCTAATAATTAGAGATGTTCAAGTGTTCTAATAATTAGAATTAATGAATTAAGCAATTAATTTGATCATTGCAGATGTGTGCAGGAAAATATATTTCTATTGTAAAACTGAGCATATACTTCATGTTTGTAATTAATAAAACTGTGTATCTTTATTCAGATATTCTTGAGATTGTTAAAATGTTTAGAAACATAAAGTACATCAAGTTAAACTTATTCTCACCGTATATTATTGTGATCAAACATCTTCTCACCTTATATTCCTGTTATAACTCATTTCTCGCAGTATATTCTTGTGATCACACAGTTTCACACCGTATATTCTTCGTTCACATAACTTCTTACAGTCTATTCTTGGAATCTGTCTGTCAGTCGTTGGTCGATTTAATAATAATTTTTGTTGTAAAGGAATATACACAGCACATTTCGTAGGTTAGGATCATCTGTTATAGATTTTTGGAAGTCCTGAATTGGTAACACATTTCTCTAACTTTTGTCATCTGCATTTAACTTAAATCTAGACTTGTTGTTCGTTTTATTTTTCTCTTGAACGTTTTCCGCCATGTTATTTATTTGCCTTGTAAACTTTTCGCCTAAGAAAAGAAAACAAAAGAAAAAACTGAATCCGATAATCGAAAACAAGAAAATTAATCTGTTGCTGTTTAATGTTTCATTAATGCCTTTATTCCAAGAGAACAAAATATATTTTGACCAGCCCTGTAGCCAGTGAAGCAAAGCCTTTTAATTTCCTAGTCATTTCTTATTGTCTTCTCCCTAGTGCCTCATTTGGGGGGATACAAACACATGATATTCATATAGTGCGATGTCGTGTGCATGTGCAGATTGTGGAAGATATTCAAAATGTGTGAGACTACGTAATCATGCTGTGAACATATCACAGAATAATTCGCTGTTGTTATTGTTTATTATGGACACGTAATGTTCTAGGACTTTCCAGTCCCAGAAGAGAGTAAGCATCAATATTACGGTTAACGGAGTTGTATAGAACTTATCTGGCTTTAGCGAGGAAGAATATCACCATTCTTTGTTTGATCTTTTTGTTTCCGTCTGGAAGTAATGTACCCAGCTTTCGTCTCCAGTGACTTTACATCTTAGAAATCCACCTCCATCAGGTACAGCAGGTAGTAAACTGTTTCACAGATATTCTCGTGACCGTCTTTCAGTTCTTGGGTGAGCTGTTTTGTTACTAGCAAGGAGGAGAATGCAACTTCGTGAATGTTGTGGTGCGCTGAACCATAACCATTCTTCGGTTTTTCAGCAATTTCTTCAGTTGTTCTCTGCTGGTTTTCACGATGTCAACACTTCTGGCAATGTGATGGTAGTCGAAGCAGTCTCAATGAATCAGTACAGACACGATCCTAAAGAACGTCCTGTGCTATTGAAATTGGCTAAAGCGACAGGCACTTGTCTCCATATTTCTTCTTCATTCAGCAATGAACATCTGGAGGTCTGACTTTCATTAGACAAGAAACGAATAACTACGCGCGGTATATACACAAATATATCTAGTCTAACCCAGCTCTCTGACTAAAGGGAATTATTTGCAACTCCACGAAGTAGCCAATAAGATCAAGGGAAGTTTATATTCTCTTGTCACTAAATGCCATGATAATGTCAGACAATCAAAGCAGGCTCAAGGGACAGCTACAAACATGATAGTAAAAGAATGCGTACCTTGACCAACCTATGAATTATTGAAACAACATATACTATGAAACCAAAATAACAAATTCCTTGTTATGTAATACTGGTGCAGTACAAAAAATAGGGATCAACAAAGAAACAGTTATTGCTTGTCAGTTTCTCCATTGACTCTGAACAAAAGATATCAAAATATTTGTCTGTTATAACTTTTTGTATCGTCTCACTACGTGTACACAAACAACAACAGATAAGAATGAGTCTATCAACATACAGAATTAACATTCCTGAGAATAAATGTTTTCTAGTTTCTTTGTATATATGTATGTATGTATGTATGTATGTATGTATGTATGTATGTATGTATGAATAATTGTATGAATGAATGAATGATCTTTATTTTGAAACGGTAAAAAAATTGGCCACGCAAACCCGTCTTACATTCTGCCTTTCTTCACTCCATCTTTCATTCTTCCCACACACTCGATTTAATACAAGTATACAAATTACGTTAGGAACAAAAACATATCAAAAGAGTGTAAGATTAAACTATTACATTCAAAGTAAAAGAGAAGAAGTCATTAACCTAATAAAATAACTCTCATACACGCATACACACACATACACACACATAAACAAATATACATTTTCAGTACAGATCTTCTAACATATTTTTTAACAAACATTAAAATAATTTCTTCCAATATTTCTAACAATGTATGTATGTATGTATGTATGTATGTATGTATGTATATATGTATGTATGTATGTATGTATGTATGTATGTATGTATGGTTTTTTTTTTTTGGGGGGGGGGCAAAAAAATATCGTTATGGAAACTCGCAGAGAAAACAACCGAGCATCAAGGATGCCAACTCCGAAGAGCTCATTCGTTGGCCCCAAACATGTGACAAGGATTGGATTCTGGAATGTGACAACTATGGCAGCATCAACAAAAACTACTCAGGTCATCAAAGAAATGGAGAGATACCATCTAGACATACTGGGCATCAGCGAAATGCGATGGCCAGAAGCAGGTAAAAGATCGGCGGAAAGCGGTAAGTTAATAATACATTCAGGCAGAAATGATGGTAAAATCCGGGACGGGGTGGGCATCATGTGTAGCTGCATATAGCCTTGTAGAATGGGAACCGGCGAACAGTCGTATAATAAGATCAAGATACAACCTACGACACGGAAGAATGAAAATAATACAGTGTTATGCACCCACGAATGATGCAGATGATAATGTGAAAGACGAATTCTATCACCAACTACAACAAATCATCAACACAGTCCATAAATGCGACATCCCAAAATACTCGGCATCAAGTGGAATGAATTCAAGAACAATGCAGAAATAAGACAGATGACTGAATAACAACCAGTCTTATGGCTGATCAGGAAAAGGAGATGGGCATATGTTGGTCACTTGATGAGAAGAAATGATCAAAGAATCCCAAAACAAGCTATCAAGTGGAACACAACAGGCCGAAGAAAAAGAGGCAGACCGCGTGAAACTCTGAATAGGACATTATTAGAAGAGGCCAAATTAACAGGCATAAAATCATTTGATGAGGTTGAAAGACTCGCCGAAGACAGGAAAAATTGTCGAACTACTTTGCGAGCCCTATGTGACGTTTAACGGCACAGGAAGGATATAAGATATAAGAATAAGATGTATGTATGCATGTATGTATGTATGTATGTATGTATGTATGTATGTATGTATGTATTATATACATTGATGTTGGCATACATTTTGTATGTGTGTATGTATGTATAATGTATGCATTCGTGTATGTGTGTGTGGCTGTGTACATATGTGGATGTATGTGGATGTGAATACATGTATGTATCTATGTATTTGTGTATGTATCTATGCATGCATGTATACATGTATGTATGTTTGTATACGTTTATGAGCCAACATAATAAATAGCTGGAAAAGGACAGAATGACAATAAAATAAGTGATAGAACATCACTAGTTTATTCTGTATCCCGCACTGCTTGTTAAAATTAGTTTTTAAAATCTGTAATGTCATCTTTTTAATCCTAGAGATTTTGTTACTTTCTTTTTCTTGCTTCTCACATATAACTAGAGGTCACAGTTAGTTGTCCAACGTTCATAAGAACACAGGTCATAACCCTACAATTTTACTGCAAAACTATATCTTTAATAGGCTTCATCGCAACACGATGGAGTCTATCCTTATGTTGTCGAACAGACTGTAAGGCCATAAACAGTTTTTATGAGTTTTATAGGAAAATGATACAAGGTCAAGACACTTCGTCATGATGTTTGGATTCGTCTGCTTTCACACAATATAATAAATGATAGTCAAGATCTATGGCCATCTTACACTTCATCTTGATAGTCTCTGGTAGACCGGGAAGTACAATATTTGTACAAACATTAGGTAAATATCATCAATGTGTAGATCAGTTTACAAATATTGATAACAATGTCACATACCTATTCTTGTTCCAGTCTCTTGGTGACAGTAAACTGTTGTTCTATGCAGCTGATGCAGTGATAATTTTGAAGTAGAGATATCGCGTCGGATGAAAGGTTAGATTTATAATAACTTGGAATACCCAGTGTAGACTCAAGAAAGCACCTGTTTCAGCTCTACCACAAAAATGGGTGCATTGAAAGAGTGCATCGCTTCAACTACGCTAAACGAAGAATATTGATTTATATACACAAGTACCAGGACAAAACTGGAATAGTTTATAGGCCAGCATCTGGTTTGGAGAGACTATAAAGTATGGTGTGCAGTTAAAAATAGGAACTATTGCTAACATTTATCGCTGATTTTGTTTCAAGTTGTATTCCTTTTCTGTGTATAAAACTCCACCATTCATGTTTCTCGAACTCTGTTCCAATGAGTTTTAAAGTATTTTATTTTACGATAAGCAGTTATACCTGGTGTTTTGGTCTTACAAAGTGGTGTTGAAGAGACATTCACTAACTTTTTACAGGGCTTTCCTTTTGTTTAGAAGTTTCTCTCTTGTATGATTCTACCATTATTTGATTGATCACAGTAAAATAAAGCCATGTTTACTCAGCAAAGTCCGGTCTCTTTGCGCTTGCGTCTTTTGTCTGCATTTCTGTCAACTCTCAATCCCCGTTACTGACAGAAACATCTTTCATAGACTCCCTATGATTATCTTTGTGTGTCAGTTTTGTTATAAGTCCAGGCTTTCTCTGCTTCCCGCCTCGTCTTCTCTCATATCGGTTCTCAAACAGCCCACGTAATATTTGCTTGCTGATATGGTTATCATTTAAAGGCAGCAGGTAGAGAAGAAGAAAGAGATTGGAGAAGTGAGTGAGTGAGTGAGTGAGTGAGTGAGTGAGTGAGTGAGTGAGTGAGTGAGTGAGTGAGTGAGTGAGTGAGTGAGTGAGAACGTAAAAGGAGAGAGAGGGAGAGCCTATGAACGAGATGTAGTAATTTATTTCTCTTCAGATATTCCCTCCAGGGAGTGATGTAACCTTGACGCTAGACGAGACAGAGCTACAGTGTCTTGTCCATGTAGAAAATGAAGCCTGGGTTTATTCAGTGCTGTCAGTACAGCGTGCCCCTCCCTTACTTCCAAACATTTTATAGTTTAAGAAATGGCGACCTGGCTTTAGTCTGACTTTGTTCTTTTCTTACAGAAGCTTGTAGAATAAAAGAAATCATTATTAGAACATTTGAACTTGTCCAATTGTTAGATCACTTAAACTTCTCTAATAATTAGAACATTTGAACTTGTCTAATTATTAGAACACTTAAACTTCTCTAATAGTTAGAACACTTGAACTTATCTAATTATTAGAACACTTAAACTTCTTTAATAATTAGAACACTTGAACTTGTCTAATTATTAGAACACTTGAACTTGTCTAATTATTAGAACACTTGAACTTGTCTAATTATTAGAACACTTGAACTTGTCTAATTATTAGAACACTTAAACTTCTCTAATAGTTAGAACACTTGAACTTATCTAATTATTAGAACACTTAAACTTCTTTAATAATTAGAACACTTGAACTTCTCTATTTATTAGAACACTTGAACTTGTCTAATTATTAGAACACTTGAACTTCTCTATTTATTTGAATATTTGAATTTCTCTAATTATTAGAACACTTGAACTTCTCTATTTATTTGAATATTTGAATTTCTCTAATTATTAGAACACTTGAACTTCTCTATTTATTTGAATATTTGAATTTCTCTAATTATTAGAACACTTGAACTTCTCTATTTATTTGAATATTTGAATTTCTCTAATTATTAGAACACTTGAACTTCTCTATTTATTTGAATATTTGAATTTCTCTAATTATTAGAACACTTGAACTTCTCAAGAACGTTTTTCCTCAGTAGGTCCTCTCAAAATCTAAAATAATAAGTCCAGCAAGACTTTGAGTTACCTTCTCTTAGATAAGATGGTATCTATAGCCAACCAGCCTTGTCCTCTGAGAACATTATAAACAATAAGGTTGATAGCCTTATTTTTGTATTCGTTTCTTTCTCAAATCCAGAATTGGATGTGGACATTGTGATCAGTGTCTAATGAATCTTGACCTATTAAGATCTTCATGTCCACATGCAGCGCTGACCAGTGACATGTGGTCATAACAGTTTGACCAGTGAGGTGGGCTTCGATTTGGCGCATCTTTTGGTTAAGTTTATTTTATAACAACCAAATTGTGAATGCATCTTTCTGTTCTCATATCTACACAGAAGAAAAATGTCTTGACAAACAGCTGTCATCATCATCATCATCGTCATCATCATCATCATCATTATTATTATTATTATTATTATTATTATTATTATTATCATCATCATCATCATCATCATCATTCGAGAAGTAGATTTGCATACTTTGATAAACATCTAATGAATCTTCCTCTACTAAGATTGAACATATCCGTTTCAAACATTGCGGAAGGGAGAAACTGACCATTGATGATTGTGTCTTTGCTTGTCTTTCTCTAAGCTTTTTTCTTCGGCAGTTTCGTTGTGTTGTTGGTTGGTAGTCCGGTTTGGTGCCCTAGTTACTGAGTTAAGTGCCCGGGGCATCAGTGTGAGCTGTGAGTTTCGGTGCTACATGGACATCTTCGCCAGTGATCGGTGCCGTAAATGTCATTAACAAACATGGTTAATGCATTCCGCTGTGCTGTTTGGAAGGTTGGGGCCGTATACCTGCTCAGAGATGCCTGTGAGTGCTTCCATATTGAGGACATTTGAGGGTATGTACGTACTCTTCGTCCACAGATAACATTTCATCAGTGTGCATGAACATGACAAGAGACGGTTCTTGTAACTTCCAGGAGATGTCACTGGCACAGACGCCGAATCAAGTATGTGATATTCTTGTTTGCTGTGATGTCACTGGCACTGGACGGAGCAAGTATGTCATATTCTTGTTTGCTGTGATGTCACTTGCACTAGCCGGTTCAAGTATGTGATATTCTCGTTTGCTGTGATGTCACTGGCACTAGCCGGTGCAAGTATGTGATATTCTCGATGGCTGTGATGTTACTGGCACTGGCCGGTGCAGGTATGTGATGTTCTCGTTTGCTGTGATATCACTGGACGGAGCAAGTATGTGATATTCTTGTTTGATGTGATGACGAAAACTTACTGAACCTGGATCTGAATGTCCACTTGCAGAACTGGCCAGTGGCAGGTGGTCATAACAACCTGGGCAGAGAGGTGGACTAAGACATGGCGTCGGACGTGCTGAAGCTGAGTGTAAGAACTAAACATTAAGGACATGTTTCTATTCTGTCGAGTACACAGAAGAAAAGTTCTTTACATGCATCTGGCAACGCTATCATCACTGAAGAATAGATCAACAATCTCTGCACTTTAGCTTTTTTAAATTTTAAAACTATGAAAAATATAGACTTGAATTAAACTAAATGCAAACTTGAATTAAATTAAATCATCATCATCAGGTGCCGTGCCGACTGGCGTTGGCTATTATGCTTCTCCAGAGTACCCGATCCTTCATGCAGGCCATCAGTTCAGTTGGTGATCTCCTCTCACACCATCCCGTCAGACTGTCCAGTATCATTTCTCTTGGTCTTCCTCTTGATCTTCTTCCTTCTATTTTTCCTGTTGTTATAATATTTTCAATTCCCCCTCTTCTCATTGCATGTCCTATGAAAGTACATTGTCTCTCTCTTATCTTTCTGACAACGTTTTTTGTCTCTCCAGCTCTTCTCATACATTCTTCATTAGTTATTTTTGCTGTCCAGGGGATTTGCAACATTCTTCTAATAAACCACATTTCTGCTGCTTCCAATGATTTTTGTGCAGACTTGCCTATTGTAAATGATTCACTTCCATATAACAAGATAGGTTCAATATAGCATTTTAGGACTCATTTTCTAACATTCATTGATAAGGATGTGTTAACTAATATGTTTCTCATTCTCTGAAATGCAGTCTTTGCTTGGCCTATTCTGTTCCTAATTTCTGTTTTGCATTTCCCATCTGAAGTTATTACTGCTCCAAGGTATTTGAATTTCTGCACCTGCTTTAGAATGGTTCCGTTTAATTGAATACTGCATGCTGGTGGATTCTGTTTCTTAGATATAACCATAGTCTCTGTCTTTTTGATGTTCAAAGTAAGGCCTTTCTGTTCACTTTCTTTGGCGACTTTATCCAAGAGATTTTGCAGGTCTTGTTGGTTCTCCGCTATCAGTACTGTGTCGTCAGCATACCGAAGGTTGTTAATATTGTATCCTCCAATTGTTATGCCTGGTTCTGTGATGATTGTTCTTAGAATATTCTCGCTGTACAGAGAAAAAAGGTCTGGAGATAGTACACATCCTTGTCGCACCCCTTGTTTTATAGGTTGGTATTTTCCAATTCCATTTTCAACTCGAACTGCTGCTTCTTGCTGCCAGTATAGATGTTTTACAATCCTCAAGTCTTTGCCGTCTATATTGATGTCTTCAAGCATTTTAATAATTTCACTATGTTTCACCTTGTCAAATGCCTTGGTGTAATCAATGAAGCATGTAGAGATCTTTCTGTACTTCTAAAGCTCGTTCTGTTAGTGTTCGTAAAGCATAAATGGCATTGTGTGTTCCCTTTCCTTCAACAAATCCAAACTGTTCATCTGCTATTTCCATTTTTATATTTTTCCTTGTTCTTCTCATAATTATTCTCAAAAGTAGCTTTGTTATGTGACATGAGAGGCTGATAGTCCGGTGGTCGTCACATTCCTTTGCACCTGGTTTCTTTGGTAGTGCTATAAACGTGGATTTAATCAGGTCACTGGGAATATAACCACTGTTGTAAATATCATTCAGTAACTTGGTTATTATTTTTATTCCTGTCTCCTCTAGTGCCTCTATTTCTTCTATTGTTATATTATCAGGCCCAGTCGCTTTTCCTTTCTTCATGTGTTTGATGGCATCTATGATTTCATCTTCAAGTATTGGCGGTCCATCACAGTTTTCAGTATCTGGTGTTAATTCTGGTCTTTCTCCTCCATATAGCTCACCGATATACTCTGTCCACCTGTCCACAATGTCTTCTTTTGCCATTAACATTTTACCTTCTTTCGATTTCAGGCATCCTGTGGTATATTTTGTTTTCCTGCCTGTGAGTTCATTAATTCGTTTATGCATGTTTTTGTTGTCTTTATTATGAGTGTCCTCTATCTGTCTGCACTGTTCATTTAACCACACTTCTTTTGCTTCTCTGCATTTGCGTCTTATTTCTTTATTTATCTTGCTATATTTTTCCTCGTTGTTTTTACTCCTCCTCCTCTTGTCCATCAGTCCTAAGATGTCGTCTGTCATCCATTTATTTTTAGGGGCTTCTTTTTTCGGTGGTATTATCTCCTTAACAGTTTGGTGGATAGAATCTCTTAACATTTCCCATTGTTCATCTATAAATTAAATACAGACTTGAATTAAACTAAATACAGAATTGAATTAAACTAAATACAGACTTGAATTAAACCAAATACAGACTTGAATTAAACTAAAAACAGACTTGAATTAAATTAAAGGTAGATTTGAATTAAACTAAATACAGACTTGTATTAAACTTACAACTTAAGACAGAAGTTGAGAAATTCCCGTCTGATCGTATTGGAACAGAAAGACAGAGAATGAGGGGGAGAGAGAGAGGATGAGGGAGAGAGAGAGGGAGGGAGAGACAGAGAGAGAGGGAGAGAGAGAGGAATGAGGGAGAGAGAGAGAATGAGGGGGAGAGAGAGAGACAGAGAGAGAGGGAGAGAATGAGGGAGAGAGAGAGACAGAGAGAGAATGAGGGAGAGAGAGAGACAGAGAGAGAGGGAGAGAGAGAGAGATCGAACGAACTAACAAACATTCTTTATTTTAAAAGGGTTAAGAATTGAGCACGAGGGTGAGAGAAAGAGAGAAAGAGAGGGAGAGACAGGGAGAGAGAACGAACCAACTAACATTCTTTATTTTAAAAGGGTTAAGAATTGTGCACGAGAGAGAGAGAGAGAAGGAGAGAGAGGAGAGGAGAGAGAGAGGGAGACAGAGAGAGGAGAGGAAGAGAGGGAGAGAGAGAGGGAGAGAGAGGGAGAGAGAGAGGGAGAGAGAACGAACCAACTAACAAACATTCTTTATTTTAAAAGGGTTAAGAATTCCGCACGAGAGAGAGAGAGAGAGAGAGGGAGAGAGAACGAACCAACTAACACATATTCTTTATTTTAAAAGGGTTAAGAATTGGGCACAAGAGAGAGAGAGAGAAAGAAAGAGAGAGAGAGTAACAAGGAAGTAGAGATAGATGAATAAACGGAGGGATATGTAAGTGGCAGTTAGACAAGCAGACAGACAGGTTCCTAGACAGGTAGGTAAGTAGGTAGGTAGAAAGAAAGATGGGGATATAAGGTGGTAGATAGATAGATAGATACATAGATAGATAGATAGATAGATAGATAGATAGATAGATAGATAGATAGATAGATAGATAGATAGATAGATAGATAGATAGATAGATAGATATTTAGATAGATAGATAGATAGATAGATTTAATAATTAGAGAAATTCAAATATTCAAATAATTAGAGACGTTCAAGTGTTCTATTAATACAGAAGTTCAAGTGTTCTAATAATTAGAGAAGTTCAAGTGCTGTAATAATTAGAGAAGTTCAAGTGATTTAATTATTACAGAAGTTTAAGTGTTCTAATAATTAGAGAAGTTCAAGTATTCTATTAATTAGAGATGTTCAGTTGTTCTAATAATTAGAAAAGTTCAACTGTTCTAACAATTAGAGAAATTCAAGAGTTTAATAATTAGAGAAGTTTAAGTGCTCTATTAATGATTTCTTTTATTCTACAGGCTTCTGTAAGAAAAGAAAAACGTCAGACTAAAGCAAAGTCCCCTCTTCTTAGACTATATAAACTTTGTGAAGTAAGGGAGGGGCACGCTGTACTGACAGCACTGAATGAACGCAGGCTTCATTTTCTACATGGACAAGACACTGTTGCTCTGTCTCGTCTAGCGTCAAGGTTATATCACTCCCTGGAGGGAATATCTGAAGAGAAGTAAATTACTACATCCCGTTCATAGGCTCTCCCTCTCTCTCCTTTTACGTTCACTCACTCACTCACTCACTCACTCACTCACTCACTCACTCACTCACTCACTCACTCACTCACTTCTCCAATCTCTTTCTTCTTCTCTACCTGCAATCTTTAAATGCTAGCTCTCTAACCAAGCACATATTACATGGCCTGTTTGAGAAGAGATACGGGGGAAGACGAGGCGGGAAACAGAGAAAGCCTGGACTTATAACAAAACTGACACACAAAGATAATCATGGGGAGTCTATGAAAGAAGTTTCTGTCAGTAACGGGGATTGAGAGTTCCTGGAAACATCTCTCTCGCTCTCTCTCTCTCTCACACACACACCACAGATAGATAGATAGATAGATAGATAGATAGATAGATAGATAGATAGATAGATAGATAGATAGATAGATAGATAGATAGATAGATAGATAGATAGATAGATAGATAGATAGATAGATAGATGTTTATTTCAAAAGGGTTAAGAATTGGGCACGAAGGCCCGTCTGACATTCTGCCCTTTATCATACATCTTTCACTCTGTTCCAGACATTCTACAAATATGCTGTTCATATAACAAACATAACTAATATTGAAGCTGAGAGACATAAAATAAAATGTAACATTTACGTTTCGCTCTTAAACATTCACTCAGTACAGAAGTGACAACATACATTATAAATGACTATCTACTAAACAAAATTTTGGGGACTATTCAGAAAACAATTAATTGTATTCGGTGTCTGTAAGAGCAGTTTAAGATAACTTTTAAGTTTTATAATTCACGGAGGCATGTAGTCGACATCACATAGATATTGGGAAACCTTGTAGTTGTAGGAAGGAGTATAATTTATATTTTTTATATAGGATGGGAGGGTATTCCAAAGATGAGCAGCAGAATAACTAAAGCTTTTCTTGTAAAGATCAGGTCTAGGTTTTGGAAGACATATGTTGTTCAAGCGTTTGCTGCACTTTGGGCTAAATTTAAACAGGTTCCATAGATAAGGCGGGGCAAGCCGTGAAAGAATTTGATGTACTAACTTGGCTTTGTTGAAGAGGAACCTGTTCTTAAGAAGTAGTATTTTGATACGTTTGTGATGGTTAGTTGTTTGTGCTTGATCTTTGTCACTAATAAGCTTTAATGCTCGCTTTTGGAGTGAGCGAAGCCTCTTTGTATTTGACACTGAGCAACCATCCCAAACTGTTGAGCAATAGTCTAAATGTGTTTGTATATGAGATATGTAGTATGTCTTCCCAGTGTCTTGATCGATGAAGTGCTTAATTTTAGCTAAGTGGTATACTTTTTGTGCAATGAGTTTTGTTAGACATTGCACATGAGAGTTCCAGGTCAGATGTTGGTCAATAATAAGACCTAGTGTTTTGTGCTCGCTAACGTTTTCTATCTGTGATGTTTCTGTACAGAGCCGAAGTGCTGTTTTTGTTGCGTTTTGTAGTTTCTGTCTTGTTGTTATGAGCATTGATTTTGTTTTATCGGTGTTTATAATCATGCCATTATTTTTGCTCCATCTAATTAAATTGTATAACTCGACCTGAAGAGTTGATTCTAGATTAACACAATCGTAGTCACTGGTGTAGACTGTGCAATCATCGGCAAAAAGGTCACAAGAAGAGTGTTTAAGATGAAGTGGAAGATCATTGATATAGATAGCAAAGAGCAACGGGCCTAGAATAGAACCTTGCGGAACACCAATGTCAACTTTAGCAGAATTTGACAGAGAATTGTTAAAGAATACTACCTGTTGTCTGTCTGAAAGAAACGATGCAATTAATTTTATTAGGTTAGGGTGCATTTTATACGTCTTTATTTTTCTTACAAGAATATCGTGGTCAATCATATTAAAAGCCTTTTTAAAGACGACAAAGATGGCACCACATAGTCTCTCGTCATTTATATTTACTAACCAGTTTTCTGTCATTTTGGGAAAAGCTGTGTGGCAGGAATGATTGGGTCTAAAGCCTGACTGACTGTCTATGAGTAAATTATTCTCTTGCATGTGTCTTCCAGTGTATGTGTTTTTCGAGTGGTTTTGATAATGACGATAATATTGATATTGGTCTATAGTTGGTAAGATTGTTGGATGAGCCAGATTTAAAGCGAGGATACACCTTAGCAGTTTTAAAAGCCTCAGGGAAATAACATTTTGCAATACACTGGTTGTAAATATATGTTAGTGTATGTGAAATAACAGGTGCAGCATAACGTAAGATCTTATTACTAATATCATCAAGCCCAGCTGTATTGTTGTTTTTTAAGGTTAAGAGATAACTGTGAACTTCACTGACTGTTAAGAATGGAATGTGTAACTGTTTAAAATCAGTACATCTGCTGTCCAGGAATGTTTGTAGTTCATGTAAGTCGCACACAGGAGCTGATATTGATGATTTAAGAACGTTGATTTCTTCTCTGAAATGTGTACTGATATGTGCGCTTGTGTATGCACGATTGATGGTTTGAGAATCAAATTCTTTTCTTTTATTTAATAGGGTATTTATGGCTTTCTAAATTGATTTACTGTCTGATTTATTCTGTATTAGATTCCTGAAGTAATTTTTTTCTCTTGTCTTATTAAGTATTGAACTTTGTTTCTGAGTGAACGGTAGGTCATAAAGTCCTTGATTTTGTGCACCCGGTCACGTTCTCTCATGGATTGTAGTATTTCAGGTGTTATCCAAGGTGACTTCGTCTGGTGTTTTACTCTCACCTCTTTCATGGGGACACGTTTGTCTAATATATCTCTGAAGATCTTTAGCCAATATTCTATTGCCTCATCAGGGTCAATTAGTTGGTACACGTGTGTAAGTGAAGATTCTTGCAAATCATTAAGGAATAATTCTAGGTTAAATTTTCTGAAGCTTCTAAATTTCATAATGGTGTGATTGTGTTTAGGAGGTTTATACCCCTTTCTTGTCCACGTACAGCAGACTGGGTAATGATCACTTAACGAAGTATGAGGGATGTTACATTCAATGATTTTTTCCGGTTGGGCTACATATATATGATCTAATAATGTGGATGATACTTCTGTTACTCTGGTAGGTTTGGTGACAATTTGGCAAAGATTATAGGATAATATAATATTGCTCCAAATTAGTTATAGATAGATAAATAGATAGATAGATCTTCAGATGTTCTCTGCTGAATGAAGAAGAAATATGGAGACAAGTGCCTGTCGCTTTAGCCAATTTCAATAGCTCAGGACGTTATATAGAAGGGTGTCTGTACTGTTTCATTCAGACTGCTTCCACTGGCCTCACATTGCCAGAAGTGTTGACATCGTGAAAACCAGTGGACAACAACTGATGAAATTGCTGAAAAACCTAAGACTGGTTATGGTTCAGCGCAGCACAACATTCACGAAGTTGCATTCTCCTCCTTGCTAGTAACAAAACAGCTCACCCCAGAACTGAAAGATGGCCACAAGAATGTCTGTGAAACAGTTTACCACCTGCTGTACCTGACGAAGGTGGATTTCTAAGATGTAAAGTCACTGGAGACGAATCCTGGGTACATTACTTCCAGACGGAAACAAAAAGAGCAAACAAAGAATGGTGATATTCTTCCTCGCTAAAGCCAAATAAGTTCTATACAACTCTGTTAACCGTAATATTGTTGCTTACTCTCTTCTGAGACTGGAAAGTCCTAGAACATTACGTGTCCATAATAAACAATAACAACAGGGAATTATTCTGTGATATGTTCACAGCAATATTTCGTAGTCTCACACATAATATCTTCCACAATCTGCATATGCACACGGCATCGCACTAATCAAGCAAACAACAAGTCTAGATTTAATTTAAATGCAGGTGAAAAAGTTAGAGAAATGTGTTATCAATTCAGGACTTCCAAAAACCTATAGCAGATGATCCTAACCTACAAAATGTGCTGTGTATATTCCTTTACAAAAAAAAATATTATTAAATCGACCAGCGACTGACAGAGAGATTCCAAGAATAGACGGTAAGAAGTTATGTAAACAGAAGAATATACGGTGTGAAACTGTGTGATCACAAGAATATACGGTGAGAATATGTGTGATCACAATAATATACGGTGAGAAGATGTGTGATCACAATAATATACGGTGAGAATATGTGTGATCACAAGGATATATTTTGTGAAGATATATGACCAGAAGAAAGATCTGTAGAACTGTGAGAGTCTAACACTAACTATTCAAAATTTACTATAGTGGAGAAAGTTTAACGTGACGTACTTTATGTTTCTAAACAGTTTAACAATCTCAAGAATATCTGAATAAAGATACACAGTTTTATTAATTAAAAACATGAAATAAAAAGAAATATATTTTCTTGCACACATCTGTAATGATCAAATTAATTGCTTAATTCATTAATGAAGAATTAATTTCTTTCCGATTAATAGTTTTCTTTTTTAAAGATCAGTAGCAGTGCTTCATTCATTCATTCATTCATTTGCATGTCCCTTGCGAAACTTTGCCTCCCAAACAGCACTCCTGTAGGCCTCTCGGTTGTGAGCAAGATGGCCTGCTGCTGTTGCATCCATTTCCAGATCGTCAACGATGTCTTGCAGCCATCTTCGTCTTGGTCTTCCTCTTTTTCTTTTTCCCATTATGTATCCTTCCAATACGGTCTTCTCTAAATTATCATGACGTTTAATGTGTCCAAAATATTTCAGTTTTCTCTCTTTAATCCTCTTCATTAGCCAGCCTTCTTCAATATTAAGCTCTTGTAGTATAGATATATTTGTTCTTTTTTGTGTCCACGATATTTGGAGAACTCTTCTGTAGCATTTACATTCAAAGGCATTTATGTGTTTCTCAGCTGTTTTGTCAAGTGTCCAGGTCTCACAGGCGTATGTTGCTATGGGAAAGATGCATGCCTTAAAAATCTTATTTTTGTGGTTCTGTCTGCTCCTCTCCACAGATTCTTTATTTGTTTTACTTTCTGAAGAGCGATAGATGTCCTCCTTTTAATTTCCCTCATTGTATCTCCATTATTAGTTAGCAGCGATCCAAGATATTCAAAACTCTCCACTTCTTCCAGTTTTTGCTCATTGATACATATTTCAGTTGCCTTGTTTGTTTTGTCAGTTGTCATCAATTTAGTTTTCTTTGCATTAAGATAGAGGTTCTGCTTACACTTTTGTAATATCCATAACTGTTTCTGATTTCAAAATTTACAATAAGATTTAAATTTAGAGTTGTAATTGTAGTATATGAAAAAAGATAAACTTGAATTAATCATTTGAATAATGTCTACCACTCCATGCATTATGCGGTAAATATTTCTATATGCACCTACAGTATTGAATGCTGGTACTATCAATCCAATTATTGTCATGATAATCCTGGGAGTGCTGGAGATGACATACAGCAATGAAACAAGCGCAACTTGGCGAACAACTTGGATCTCTTTCCGTCCTAATCTGTTAGACACTGAACTGTGATCTTCAATGCTATTGTTCTGTTTTGATGTCCTGATTTGGCCTTGTTGATCTTTTGAGTTTGTTGAAATAGGAAGAAAGGACTGGCGGAAATTAGAAACTTGACGAAGACTATAAGTCAAGATAGAAGAACAAATAAAAACAAGGACTTGTGTGGCAGGTGTTACAAAAATATCTTTCACTCCCCAAAATATGTTTTTTATAATTTCTCTTTGTGGAGA
The DNA here is from genome assembly GCA_009760885.1 of Achatina immaculata. Classification (NCBI taxonomy): domain Eukaryota; kingdom Metazoa; phylum Mollusca; class Gastropoda; order Stylommatophora; family Achatinidae; genus Lissachatina; species Lissachatina immaculata. The sequence continues at coordinate 41,946,966 of CM019693.1, forward strand.
AAGCCATAACTTTAAGCGAGTCGTGTTTGTAGCTTTGTCCGACTGCCTTTTCATTCCCATGGTAGAAACTACAGGTATATAACTAACTACTGATATTACAGAAAATGCTGACATAATCCAGAATGATCTTTTCCTTCTGAATGCATCCTTAAAATACAGTGGTTTGAACACACAAAGACACCGGACAAGTGCTAGGAATGATGTGATTAACATTATGTTTGTATATATTAAGTTTCCAGTGTTGGCTAAAAATATGATGATTCCATTTAGATCAATGTCATAAAACAAAGAGTACTGAGTTTTAGACTCTAGTAGCCATATTGCTGTGGTAACTTGAATGGCTAATACAACAACAACATAGCAGAGGTCAGAACAGGACAAAAAAAGGAATGAAACAGTGACCCCGTCCTTGACCCCCATGGCTATAAATGTTCGAATGTTTGTCAAGTTTCCAGCCAGAGCGAAAAGGCCAATTACTAAACCTGTCGCGCACAAGATGTCGTGGCCAAGATTGTACTGATCAACTGAAAACACAATGTTAATAATGGTCTGTAAAGACATTTTTGTTGTCAAATTTGTGGGAAAAAATGACAAGATAATGTTAAACTTGTTTTTCTATTGAATCAAGCACACAAAGATGTTTATCACCTGCTTTATTTCTCTATACACGTTATGACTCTGTTACCAACAACATTTTACAGCGTTCTTGATGTAGCTTGGCAGAATGTAGGAAACTGTTATGTAGTGCTAAATCGTAGCGCTGTTTTCCTTTATTTCTCAGAAATACATCCACTCTTTTTTTTTTCTTCACTTTCTAAGCCACAGTTGCATCTTCTGTAGAAATTGTGAAAAATATGAAATATTAACAAGATCTAAAATATTTTCTGTGGGTACGAGACCTGATTTTCTTGTCTTGTCTTGTCTCTTTCCTCATATCAATCAATCAAGTACGGTGTCGCGTGGCGTAGGCGATCATTTCTCTCCACAATTCCATGTCTTTAGACTTGATTATGAGATCTGCCGGTTACTTTCCTCCTGGCCGCACTGAAAACCCTTCCAGTAACTTCTCTCCCTGTTTCCTCTGTCTCTTCTTTCCTCAATTTTTTGAAGTTGCCACAATGTGTTCCAGTTTTCCTCAATATACTGTTCGTTGTTCCGTGGAACTAAGAGACGTCTTCATAGAAATGGGCGGTTTTCTTCATATAATAGGATATTTAATTCTTCTCTCTCCATCATATAATAGGATATTTAATTCTTCTCTCTTCATCATATCTTCTTCTTCTTCTTCTTCGTTCACTTCTACCAGAAAAAACCGCACTGTGAACCTACTGAATTCACGCCTGTGGTCCTCGTTAGGTCCTGTGGTCCCCTGTGTGGTCCAAAATAGACCACACGAGATCCACGAAAGGACCACAACAGATTCAGAGTGTCACAGTGCTTTAGCCTGTACTCTTGGTGGGTCTCGGAAGCGGGATTGCGTGACACCGTGGTTTTCATTGCACCAGTTTAGTCTAGGGTTGGACTTTCTCACCGGAAGACCTCGACGTGTTTAAGATATCAGTGCATCCCCGCTGGGTGAGAGGCGGTAGCCCACCCAGGCCAGAGTTGGACTTTCTCACCGGAAAACCTCGACGTGTTTTGAGATACCCGTGTATCACCGCCGGGTGAGAGGTGGTTGCCCATCCAGTCCAGGGTTGGACTTTCTCACCGGAAAACCTCAGCGTGATTAGGATACGCAAACATCCCCGCCGGGTGAGAGGTGGTTGCCTATCTAGACTTCCCTGGTCCAGTGTCTCCGACTTCAGCATTTTGCGGTCGTGGCCGCTACCCTTCCTAGTTGTGACCAGGATGGAGCTTTTGTCCAGGAGGACGAATCCTCGCCACTAGTTACTTCTACCCCTGGGTTGAGCCGGTTTAGGCATTATCCCAGTATGGGCGTGTTTGGGACGGGACCGACCTCTAGGGCAGAGGTACTGTGACATGCATAGCCTTCAAGATTCACCCCTGGTATGAGCCGGTTTAGGCAAAATTCACCAGTATGGGTGTTTATCAGGCGTTACCGACCTCTAGAGCGGAGGTGGCATGACATGTCTAGCCATCAAGTTCCACCCCTGGTGTGTGCCGGTTTAGGCATATTTCACCAGTGTAGGTGTATTTCGGACGTGGGCGGCCTCTAGAGCAGAGGTGCCGTGGTATAGCTCTCGTAGCGATACTACTGGACATACCAGTTAAACTTCACTTTCCACCACCTTTTCCCATCGGCTCCGCACAGCAACCTTTATTTCTTTTCCGCATTTACTTCCTTAACCGGGAGGAGCTTCACTCCACGCACGGCATTTGAAGAGTCTCGCCAGCAGTGAGACAAGCCGGTTCATGCATTTCACCCGACATGACTGCACTCAGGACGTGGCCAACCTCCAGACCAGAGGTGCCATGATTTGACTGTTTGCTTCGCTTTATCCTTTCTACCACCTTTTCCGCAGTGATGCTGCGCGGCAACCTTATTTGTTCCTTTCTTCATTGGCCGGGAAGAGCACCGCTCCACGCACGGCAGCTGAAAAATCTCGCCAACAGCGGCAGATGAGCTACCAAACGTGCCACTCATCTACCCTAAGTAACTGGTTTTCAGGCGCCAGATATTCGCCCTCGCCCCTTCTCCTGTCAGTTTAAACAGTTCTGCCACGGGAAGGCCAGGAGCTGGACTTGACTGCCAGAGGCTGTTTGAGGCGCATTTGCAGTCCTTAGAACCTCTTCATCATATAATATGATATTTAATTCTTCTCTCTCTATCATATAATAGGATATTGAATGCTTCTCTCTCCATCATATAATAGGATATTGAATGCTTCTCTCTCCATCATATAATATGATATTGAATGATTCTCTCTCCATCATATAATAGGATATTGAATGATTCTCTCTCCATCATATAATAGGATATTGAGTGTTTTCTCTCCATCATATAATAGGATATTGAATGCTTCTCTCTCCATCATATAAAAGGATATTGAATGATTCTCTCTCCATCATCTAATAGGATATTGAATACTTCTCTCTCCATCTTATGCGGGCATTTCCTCTGTTATCTACAAATCTTGGTATGAATGTTTTCTGTGACATACTGTCTGGTGGTAACCGTGTAACATGGCCAAACTATTTGACTTGCTGTTACTGATGATATTCTAACCTTTGCCCTGATGGTGTCATTTTTCATTTGTTCTCACATTGTCACATTTATAATTCTCCTTAAACATCTCATTTCTATCATGATGATTTTTCTTTGGTTTTTGAATGTTAGTGTCCATGTTTGATACTGACAGCATGGAGCTGGGAAGAAATCTGTGCAGTACGCTGTGCTCTTTTTTGTTGTTTCAGTAGATCTGATTAGAAACATGAAAAGACTAATCAAAGATGTCAGGCTACTGATGTGTTACGTTGAGGCCACATCTTCGTGCTGAATTTTGTAAAGACCTTTAATAATCTTTTAAAGCAATGGATTTCATTCTTTCTTTTACATGGATCACAGATCTGGTGTGAGAGAAGCTGGAGACCCGCGGTTTACAAACAAAGCAGTAAAGGGAACCCGGATCTAGTTAAGAATTTTTGTTTTTTTTTAGTCGACAGATCCATGTGCTGATCCATGAGTTCTAGATATCCCCCCACCCGCGCCTTACACAAAGGTCCATGGAAAACGGGTTAAAACCAAAGTCCTAAATGTGTTTAAAAGACCTTCAGATATGACTTTCATATCCTACACATGAACAAGAATTGTCAATATTTCAATTCTTTGAACACACAGTGCAGAAAGGTTGTTAAACCTGCACTTAAGAAAGGTGTAATTTATTTATTGGATGAGAAAACTTAATGTCCCTGCTTATTTCTAGTTTAAATGTTTTATGTTTATGTCTATAATATTTCAAGAAGGTTTATATATATATATATATATATATATATATATATATATATATATATATATATATATATATATATATATATATATATATATATATATATATATATATATAATTTTTAAGGAAAGTTACTTCATTTCTTAGATTCAATTTATTGAGTCATTTATCCTTTCATTATTCTGTTAGTATACGTTTGTGTGCTAACTGGTTTTGTTAAAACGTGATTTAAAAGCATGAACTGACAACAATATACTGTTTTCTTTAGTTTGTAACTAACACAGCACAGGCTATCGTGAAGGGAGTCTTCTTTGACAAAACTTGAACACTTCCCAGCAACGAAGAATGTTTTTTGTTGGGTAAGTCTTTTAAAGAAAACCTGGACGGGATTAAATCCGAACAGGTCGATACTCAACTAACCTGACTTTCTATCTGAACAATTAAATTTTGCTACATTCATATATTAGTAGTATTACAATAAAAGTCTGACGTCCTATTAACGTTATCTGGTAAGTTATTTTGACCCACATTATTACACTCGTCATGTTATGTCTTTGCTGAGAAAATAACAAAGAAAACATTGCGTTAGATCTCATTACAGGTATCACACGAATAATTAGTCCTCTGTGTCTTTCTGCTCGAATACGATGAGTTGTTTGTTTTGGTTTGATTAAGGCTCACGCAGAAAGGTCACAACTATGTGTTCGATAAGTAATACAGCTTTTACTACTTTTTCTTGTTTAAACATTTCATTAAAGGAATAATCGATACATTTGTTCGTCTGGCCAACAGTCGATACCAATACTCATTTTAGAAGCTCCTGGACGATTTTGTGATGTGAATATATTTGATAGTTTGGTAAAGTTCATTTCATCTTCTAACTGGATATTCATTTTCAATAATTTATCTATTTAACTCTGAAACCTATATCGAATTCAATAGGTTTCAAATATTACATTATTATTAAATTTACTACAACGAACAATCATCAGAGAGGGAAGTATTCATACAATTACATGTCCACCAGACTAAAAAAAAAGTAGATCGTTTCAGTCGATTACGGTCAGCGTGCTAGAAAGAGGCCGGAATAGCTCTAATTCTAAAAATTGTGTAGCAGGTGTGTCGGCTCACATAAATAATCTTTAATGTCTACAAATTTCACTCATTCAAGAGAAAAGCTTCTAAACATAGAGAAAGCTCCATAAATACCGCATGTCTCTTCAAAACCACTTTCTAAGACGAAAACGCCAGCTATAACTAAAATTTTAAAAAATACTTACTTTAAAACTCATTTGAACAGAGTTAGGAAAAATGTATGGTGCAGTTTTATAAAAAGAAGAGGAATACAACTTGAAACAACATTAGCGATAAATGACAGAAATAGTTCCTATTTTTAACTGCACCATACTTTATCGTCTGTCTAATCCAGATGCTTTCCTACAAACAATCCCAGTTCTTTCTGGTACTCGCGTAAATAAATCAATATTCTACGTTTAGCGTAGCTGAAGTGCTGCACCCTTCCATGGTAGCAATTTTGGTGGTGGAAATGTGGGAGAAGTGGTTTCTTGGGTCTCTATTAGATCTTCGAACAAGTCATTATAATCCGCTTCCCATCCTTCGTTGTATATCTACGGCAACATCATCACTGCATCAGCTGCATAGAACAACAGTTTCCTATCACCAAGAGACTATAACAAGAATAGGTATTTGACATTGTTATCAATATTTGTAGATTGATTATATTTAGCTAATGTTTGTACACATATTTTATTTCCTGCTCTGCCAGACATTATCAAGACAAAATGGAAGATGTCCAAAAATCTTGACTATCATTTATTATATTGTGTGAAAGCAGACGACTAAATCCTAATCACCATGGCCGAAGTGTCTTGACCCTGCATCATTTTCCTGTAAAACTCACAAAAACTGTTTATGTCTTTAGAGTCTGTTCGAAAACATAGGGATGGACTCTTTACTGTTGTAATGAAACGTATTAAAGATAGAGATTTGCATTAAAATTGTAGGGTTATGACCTGTGCTCTTATGAACTTTGGACGACTAACTGTGACCTCTAGTTATATGCAAGAAGCAAGAAAAAGAAAGTAACAAAATCTCTAGGATTAAAAAGATGACATTACAGATTTTAAAAACTAATTTTAACAGGCAGTGCGGGATACAGAATAAACTAGTGATGTTCTATCACTTATTCTATTGCCATTATGTTCTTTTCCAGCTATTTGTTATGTGATACACACGCATACATAAAAACATACATACATACGTACATACATACACACATACACACATTATATACATACACACATAATTAAATGCATATATACATATATATATACATACATACATACATACATACATTCACACTTTTATATTTACATATTTACTCATACAAGATGTGTTAAAATCTAACTTTAGCGTTAAAGTGCTCATATGACAAAGCATAGAAACCTTTCAAGTAATCCCCTCTATTGGAGATACACTATTTCAGACGTCACTTTTTTCAAAATGCTTTCTGGAAGACACTTTCTGCAACTGCTGCACGGTCAAGTAATAACACAGCGACGTCTTGTTATAACTCGAAGGATCGTCGTCAAATCACTTTAAGCGGGGAGAGAAATAAAAGTGACAAGAGAATTACCTTGGACTTTATCGTGCACAAAGTTCTCTTATCGCATTTTCCTGAATCTTTTCTTATGTTTGGAAACTACCTCCTTTCAAAGTAGTTTTAAGTTTGAGAAACAAGAAAAAAAACATCTGGACTAAAACAGGAAAAAAGTCCGGAGAATACGGTAGATGAGACACAACGGTTGTCTGATGTTCTGACAAGTAACTGCAGACGAGGAGCGACGCGTGAACTGGAGCACTGTCTTGGTCCAACATTCAAGTCTGGTTGTTCCAAATTTGAAGCCTCTTTGTGCACACGGCATCCCTCAAATACGCTGATACTCCCTGTTACAACTCTTCGTTTATCATTTGACTACGTGGTACAAATTCACATGGGTATTGAATAGGCACTTGCAAACAAAAACACGTCCAGTAACACACTGATCTTTGATCGACTTATTCATGCTTTGTATTTTTTTTTTCGGCACGAAATTTGCACAGACTCGATGCATATAAAGTGTTTCAGTCAACTGAAGACAAGATTGTTTGCTGATGCTCACAATGTCAGAAACTTCTTGTACAGTTAAACAACACTTTCCACGAATCATAGAACGAACTCTGTCGACAAGGTCGTCTTCTGTTGATGTTCTAGGTCGTCCAGGCCTGGGATCTTCACCAACCGACATTCTGCCCTCTTTAAAACACCAAACCACTTATAGCAATGTATTCTGATCATACAGTTCCTCCCGTATGCCTGGTTAAGGAAATGTCAAGCTCTTAAAGTTTTTACCAAGTTTTGCAACAAATTTCGTACATACATGTTGTTCTTCACACTCCTTCACTGTCACATTATTATTAGTCCGACGAATAACTTATGCACTTGTTCACTTCAACAGATGTAGCTTGACGATTAATGTTCATAGTGAACAGAGCAAATGCCAGTTTCTTCCGAATACTATCAACTAGGTGCGCTCATTAGCCACACTATGCACTCTGTCGATTGGCTGGACATGTGCGAAATTTCTTGCTTTTCAACAATCCTCGCAATATATACATACACTAATACAAATATACGTACATAATTACATACATACATAGATACATACATACGCACATACATACACACATACATATATGCGTGCATAAATACATATATAGCCACATACATACATAACCACATACATATAAGCATGCATACATGCATACATTATACATACATACATAAATACAAAACGCACACGAATATCAATGTACATACATACATACATACATACATACATACATACATACATACATACATACATACATACATACGTAGAAGCTAGAAAACATTCATATTTAGAAGTGTTAATTCTGTATGTTGATGGACTTATTCCATCTATTATTATTTCTGTACAAATATTGAGACGATATAAAAAGGAATCTATTATCGTATCTGTTCACTTTCTTTTTTTTTTTTTTTTTGTTGAGAGTCAATGGAGAAACTGACCAGTATATACTCTTTTCTTTCATATTTTCTTTGTTGGTCACTGTTTTTCATACTGCACCAGTATTACATAACTACGAATATATTATCTTGGTTTCTTACTGTTAGTTGTTTGAATAATTCTTAGGTTGGTCCAAGTACACATCCTTTTAATTTCATGTTTGTAGCTATCACTTTGGCCTGCTTTGATTGTCTGACATTATCAGGGCATTTAGTGATAAGAGAATATAAACTTTCCTTGATCTTATTTGTTACTTCGTGGAGCTGGAAAAATGTTCCTTTAGTCAGAGAGCTGGGTTAGACTTTGTTTATATGATCTTCCGGTGTAACGTGTAAGATAGCGGATTTTTTTTTAACGCTCTCGCCGGCATGCAGAAATCAGCGGAATTCCCCTTGATCTGTCACACATCATGTACCGGGAGTTGGGCATAAACTAACAACCTTATCCTGGGACCTAAAGAATTCGTTATGGAAACTCGCAAAGAAACCAACCGAGTATCAGGGATGTCAACTCTGAAGAGTTCATTCGTCAGCACAAAACATGTGACAAAGATTGGATTCTGGAATGTAAGAACGATGGCAGCACCAACAAAAACTACTCAGGTCATCAAAGAAATGGAGAGATACCATCTAGATGTATTGGGCATCAGTGAATTGGGAAGGCCAGAAGCAGGTAAAAGATCGGCGGAAAACGGTAGGTTAATAATACATTCAGGCAGAGACAACAAGACGGGATAGGTATAATTATGTCAAATGTAACAGCAAAGAGCCTTGTAGAGTAGGAACCAGTGAACAGTCGTATAATAAGAGCACGATAAAACCTATGACACTGAAGAATGACAATAATACAATGTTATTCACCCAGGAACGATGCAGATGATGAGATGAAAGACGACTTCTATCACCAATTACAACAAATCATCAACAAAGTCCCTAAACACGGCATCTTATTTGCTATGGGGGACTTAACGCTAAGGTAGGGAAAGATAACACCGACGTTGGAAAAGCAATAGGGACAGAAGGAAATGACATGGTTAATCAGAACGGAGAAAGATTAATTCAAATATGTCTAACAGAGAGCATGGTCATTGGAGGCATATTTCCACACAAAGAGATACATAAGACAACGTGGATATCTCCAGATGATAGAACTAGAAACCAGATAGATAATTTGTGTATTACAAATCAATGCAGAACATCTATGATAGATGTAAGGGCGTAAAGGGATGCAGATGTCAACGGTGGTCACAATCTGTTTATAGGGAAAATAAAACTAAAATTGAAAAGGCAACACAAGAAATCAGTACACAGAAAGATAAACAGCCACAGCCTACAAGAAGAGAATACTAACAGTAATTTCAATCAGGAAATTGCCAATCATTCCAAAACACCCAGTGAAGTTGAGGAGATAGGTATAGAAGAATTATGGAATTCTTACAGCACAGCCATAATCACAGCAACAAAAGCAAGCGATGGACTGAAATAAACCAAATAGAAAAGCATGGATATCAGAAAACACATGGAAGTACATACATGAAAGACGAGCAGCAAAATTAGCCATGTTGAATGTAAAGAGAGATCTTGGAAAAGATTTGGCGAAAGCAACATACAAAGAAATAGACAAAAAAGTAAAAACTTCAGCTAGAAGGGATAAAAGAGAATACATAAACAATATATGGCGAAAGAGGCAGAGAAAGCAGCAAAAACAGGAGACAGCAAAACTTTATATAACATACAAAAGAGGCTAACATGTCTATTACATCTAAAAATGACCAGTCCTTAGAAAAACTGAAACATTATTAACATCAAGTAAAGACCAAAAGCAAAGATGGGCTGAACACTTTCAAGAAATGCTTAATCGACCACACCCAAAAGAAGTGATAAACCTTGAAACCGACTTACCAGGCCTACAACTAAATATCAGCCTAGATGAAATTACATTGCATGAAACTGAAACAGCAGTGAATTTAATGGCTAACAACAAAGCTGCAGATGAAGATGAAATAACCTCAGAAATGTTAAAAGCTATCAATGGCGAAAAGATGAGACAACTAGAGAGAATGTTTAATAAGATTTGGAAAAAAGTAAAGGTCCCTTGTAAATGGAAAAAGGAATCATTGTTAAAATACCAAAAAAGGCAACTTTAGTGACTGTAACACTTGGAGATAAACTTAATATCAGTTGTGTCAAAAGTATTTTGCAAGGTCATTTTGAATAGACTTAAATATATTGTGGATACCTCAATAAGAGAAGAACAATCAGGATTTAGAAAAGGGAGAAGCTGTCTCGACCAGATCTTTACTCTAAGAATAATATTTGAAGAACATATTGAAAAGCAGAAACCATTAATGCTGAACTTTATAGTCTTAAAAAGGCATTTGATAGCATACACAGAGATTCATTGTGGAGAATTTAAGTCTATATGGAATATCATATAAAACTGTCAACATCATTAAGGATTTCTACAATAGATATGTTTGTGCAGTCAAAACAGAAGAAGGGATGAGTGAATGGTTCCAGTTTGAAACAGGCGTAAAGCAATGATATATACTGTTTCCTTTGCATTTTGGAATTGCAACAGACTTCATAATGAAAAAATGCTGCACAGGTAACACAAGTATTGACTGGATATATGGGACCCAGCAAGAAGATCTTGATTTTGCAGCTGACATAATTCTTATCAGTGACAATGTGGATTCAATGCAAGAAAAAACAGATATCCTGTCTTCACTGGCTAGCAAAATAGGACTTGAAATTAACAAGGAGAAAACAAAAATAGTGAAACTTCCCATTAATTAAAATAGAAAAATACACGTAGAAGGGACAGATGTTGAATAAATCAATCAATTTGCATAGCTTGGCAGCTACATAGACCAGGATGGTGACACCAGAAAGGAAGTTAGAATTAGAATTGCAAAAGCAGCATCAATCTTCAAGTATCTTGAGAACATATAGCATTTAAAAGTCATAAGCACAAAAACTATGTTAAGACTATTCAATTCAAATGTAATATCCACCCTCATTTATACATGCGAAAGCTGGAAAACAACTAAAGAAATAGAAAAGCGATTAGACTCTTTAGGAAACAAATGCTTAAGATTAAATACTCGGCATCAAGTGGAACGAGTTCAAGAACAATGCAGAGATAAGACAGATGACTGAACAACAACCAGTCTCATGGGTGATCAGGAAAAGGAGATGGACATACAAACTTATTATCACTTAGTGAGTGACATAAATGTAATCTTTTCATATATGGTATTACGTTAGATTATAGTTTTTATTCCCTTTTGGTTCTTATGATATAACAGATACTTCGCGTATTGTGTAGGTCCTCCATCTACCTGTGTCAGCTTGCCATATTGGGACAGCACTCATTAGTTAAGATGTTAGTTATCCATGTACACCGCACATAGAAACATTATCCATGTACACCACACATAGAAACATTATCCATGTACACCACACATAGAAACATTATCCATGTACACCACACATAGAAACATTATCCATGTACACCACACATAGAAACATTATCCATGTACACCACACATAGAAACATTATCCATGTACACCACACATAGAAACATTATCCATGTACACCACACATAGAAACATTATCCATGTACACCACACATAGAAACATTATCCATGTACACCACACATAGAAACAGCTGAGTATATATCACATGAAAACTCTGAACTAAAAGTTTCAAAACAATTTCCAGCTCATGCTGTTTAATAAACGAGAATGACAGAACATAACTACAACACAGAGTACATGACACAACATAACTGCCAATGATCAATACCAGTAATAGCATGGTTCATTAATATGAATTGTCTGATTGTCTCAGTCATGAGTTCCATTTCTACTAGTTCCCTATATACATCAGCTGTTTCTTGGGTTCCTATATACAACAGCTGTTTCTTGAGTTCCTATATACATCAGCTGTTTCTTGGGTTCCTACCTTTCTTCTAGTCCCACATCTCCTCCCTCTATTCTCTACCTTTCTTCTAGTCCCACATCTTCTCCCTCTATTCTCTACCTTTCTTCTAGTCCCACATCTCCTCCCTCTATTCTCTACCTTTCTTCTAGTCCCACATCTTCTCCCTCTATTCTCTACCTTTCTTCTAGTCCCACATCTTCTCCCTCTATTCTCTACCTTTCTTCTAGTCCCACATCTTCTCCCTCTATTCTCTACCTTTCTTCTAGTCCCACATCTTCTCCCTCTATTCTCTACCTTTCTTCTAGTCCCACATCTTCTCCCTCTATTCTCTACCTTTCTTCTAGTCCCACATCTCCTCCCTCTATTCTCTACCTTTCTTCTAGTCCCACATCTTCTCCCTCTATTCTCTACCATATGACTTTAGTCATCGGTGCCCGTGCACCTGGTAGCGCATTATATTTCTCCCTTCTCTACTTTCCTCCACACTCTCTAACATACGACTTTTGTCGTCGGTGCATTCTGCACCTGCTAGCATCCTATCTTAATTCTATATTATTCTGTTGCCTGCACAACCGTCTCCTTTCTTCCCTAATTGCTTCCTCTCTTCTTCCATTACTCCTTGTCAGGCTCAACCTCACTATACATGCATGTAATCATCAGTGTAATCAATATATAATCAATACATCGAAAATGATACTCACATAATCAGTGAACATATGCAGTGCCCCTCTAAGTGCATTCAATACCTCTAATGAGGGAATACAATTCTAACCAAAAAATCGCTATCCTTTTCCTATGACTCATGTGCATAATTATAATCCCCTTCATCTACACACAGAAACCTCACGAAAACAACATTACAGAGGAGGCGCGATACTTTGATTACATTTCATTTCATTCCTTTGCATGTCCCTTGCGGAACTTTGCCTCCCAAACAGCACTCCTGTAGGCCTCTCGGTTGTGAGCAAGATGGCCTGCTGCTGCTGCATAAATTTCCAGATCATCAACGATGTCTTGCAGCCATCTTCGTTTCGGTCTTCCTCTTTTTCTTTTTCCCATTATGTATCCTTCCAATACGGTCTTCTCTAAATTATCATGACGTTTAATGTGGCCAAAATATTTAAGTTTTCTCTCTTTAATCCTCTTTACTAGCCAGCCTTCTTCAATATTAAGCTCTTGTAGTATAGATATATTTGTTCTTTTTTGTGTCCACGATATTTGGAGAAATCTTCTATAGCATTTACATTCAAAGGCATTTATGTGCTTCTCAGCTGTTTTGTTAAGTGTCCAGGTCTCACAGGCATATGTTGCTATGGGAAAGATGCATGCCCTTAAAAATCTTATTTTTGTGGTTCTGTCTGCTCCTCTCCACAGATTCTTTATTTGTTTTACTTTCTGAAGAGCAATAGATGTCCTCCTTTTAATTTCCCTCATTGTATCTCCATTATTAGTTAGTAGTGATCCAAGATATTCAAAACTCTCCACTTCTTCCAGTTTTTCCTCATTGATACATATTTCAGTTGCCTTGTTTGTTTTGTCAGTTGTCATCACTTTAGTTTTCTTTGCATTAAGATAGAGGTTCTGCTCTTCGCTGTTCTTGCGGACTGACATAATTAGTTTTTCCATTCCTTCTTGTGTTGTGGACAGCAATACTGTGTCATCAGCATATCTAATCTCTGGTATTTCATAACCTCCAACTGTTATGGCATCGTAATATTCTTTGTCTACATCTTCTCTAACATTCCTCATTATATTTTCAGTATACAAGTTAAATAAGTAGGGTGACAATATGCACCCCTGACGGACCCCTTGTTTTATGTCAAACCAACTTGTTGTTTCACCATTTATTCTGACTGCTGCTTGTTGGTCTAAATACAGCAGTGATGTTAATTGTATCAAATGTGTTGGAAATCCCATTTTTTCCATTATTTCCCAAAGTTTCTGGTGTTGTACACAATCAAATGCCTTTGAGTAGTCTATAAAGGATAAATATAGATTCACATTAAACTCCTGCATTTCTCTATTATTAATCTTAGATTGAATATATGATCTCTTGATCCTCTTCCTTGCCTGAAGCCAGCTTGGACCATATTGACTTCTTCTTCTATTTTCTTTCGAAGTCTACCCATTATGATTTTTAACAGAATTTTACTGGCATGACTAATCAGGGCAACAGTTCTGTAGTTGGTGCATAATTTCAGGTTACCCTTTTTTGGCAGTGGTATGAATACAGTTCTTTTCCATTCTTTTGGCCAAATACCTGAATGCCATATCTTTTTACATAGTGCATGATAGATTGTTGCACACTCCTTTCCTCCTGCTTTAATAAATTCAGCGGTTATCTCGTCACATCCTGGTGATTTACCATTTTTCAGACTCTTTATTGCCCATAAAACTTCTTCCATTGTCGGCTCGGGTTCTTTCTCCTCCAATAATAATTCACACTGTTGATTTCTGCTTCCACAGTCGGTTGTTTCATACATTCTTTTGCAATATTCCTTCCATCTTTCCAGAATTTCCTCTGTCTCTGTCAGGGTATTCCCCATCTCATCACAAATTACATTTAGCTTAGGTGTGACATTTCTCGTCAATGTCTTCATTTCTTTAAACATTTCACTATCTCTTCCACACCTCTGATGTTCTTCTATTATTTCACAACAATCTTGTATGTATTGTTTTTTGTCTTTTCTTATGTTTCTTCGTACTTCTTTTGTTAAAGTTTTATATTTATCTTTGTTGTTGTTTGTCACTCTCCATTGCGTCTTCATTTCTCTACATTGTTTTATCAGTTCTAGTGTACCTGCTGTGATCCATCTATTCTTTTGTGTTTTCTTTACTGGAACCATGTCTTTAGCTGTTGTTACTAAGATATCTTTGGCCTGCGTAGCCAATTCATCTGGTGTCATCTCTTCCTGTACAGCCATCAGGATTTCGAAACGGTTCTTCACTTCTATACCGTATTGTTCTGGTATATTTGTAAGGTCAAAGCGGAGTGGTCTTGATCCCATAACTATCTTTTTTATCTTTATCTTCATGTCTGCTATTAATAACTCATGGTCCGTGTCACAATAAGCACCTGGTAAAGTTTTTGCTGATGTTATGCTTGACCTCCACCTTCTCTGCACTAAAATGTAATCTATTTGATTCCTGGTTTTCCCATCAGGTGATGTCCATGTGTAAAGTCTTCTTGGATGTTGTTTAAAATGTGTTAGCGATCATTAGCTCATTTTCCATACAAAACGCCATTAGATTGTCACCTGCCTCATTTCTGTGTCCTATGCTAAATTTCCCTACAACATGTCCTTCATCTTCTGCTCTTTCTGTACCAATTTTTGCATTAAAATCACCCATTATAAATACAATATCATTTTTCCGTACCTGGTCCATTGTCGTCTGCAGTGTGTTATAAAAATGTTCTACTTCATCTTCTTCTGCTGCTGATGTAGGTGCATATACCTGGATGACTGTTACATTTCTAGGAATGCCCTTAAGTCTGATTGTTAGGATTCTATCACTTACTGGATTGTAGCCTAGTAATGCTTTTGATGTTGATTTGTCCAAATAAAAAGCCACTCCATTCTTTCCTCCTACTTCTCCGCCAGAATATATAAATATATTATCATTCTCGCTCTTAAAGTGTCCTGATCCTTTCCATCGATGTTCGCAGATTCCCAAAATGTGTATCCGCGTTCTTTTCATCTCGTCACTTATTACTTGATATTTTCCCTCATACATACTTCTTACATTCCATGTTCCTACTCTTATTTTTCTTTTTAGTTTGATACAGGGGTTTTCCTTGGTAACACCGTCAGGATTTTGTCCGTCATCACAATTACTAGTACCAACCTCTGCCTCACACTCTTCCCCAGTGTTAAAATTAGATCTATCTGGCCTGGGGGACTCACCACCAGATCTTTTTCCTATTTGACTTTCCATGATTGCTGCTTGGGTTTCTTTGTATGTTTCCAGAAGGTAGTTTACCATTGCTTTCCTTCCGGGCAGTGACTGTACTAGTCAGTGATCGTAGCCATTGTCCCTACATTGAGATCATCTGCCTACCATCATAGAATGGTGACCATAACCAACATTATCTGTCAGCTGCTCTCCCATTCCATCCACCACCTGCTCCCATGGCTTCACGTCACCCTGATCGGGGGGCTATACGGGTACTCCACCTTGCCCAAGGGTGTCCCGTAGACTGACGGAGGTAAGGAGGCGTCTTACTTCTCCTTTGATAGGGGATACCCCTACCCCGCTATTATTGATTACAACACAACCAAAACTACCTCTAACACAGGTACATAATCAATATACAAAGATCGACACATTTTCACATATCCGCCTTTACCTCACGAAAACTCTAGAAGATACTAAAGTGAAATCGTTCATTCCTGTTATTTATTCATGCTTGCCCTCTCTATCTACTCGCGATGCGTTTGGAACCAGCCCCACTCTTCGGCCATGCCAGAGAGACGGTCCTCGTATCTCCCCCACCCCCCCCCCCCTTTCTGAACAGTATGTTGGTCACGTGATGAGAAGGAACGATCAAAGAATCCCAAGACAAGCTATCAAGTGGAACCCAACAGGCCGAAGAAAAAGAGGCAGACCACGTGAAACTCTAAAGAGGACATTCTTAAGAGAGGCCAGATTAATAGGTATAAAATCCCTGATGAGGGTTGACGCTATCACTGAATGGCACGGTGAAGACCACTGGACAACAACTGATGAAAGTGCCGAACAACAAAAGACTGGTTATGGTTCAGCCAACAAAAGCACTCTTTTCCTTGCTGGAAACAAACCAACTCACTCCGGATCTGACAGTTGATAGTGAGAACGTTTGTGAAACTGTTTTAATACCTGCTTTACCTGACAGATGTAAGGTCACTGGAGATTAATGCTGGGTACATTAATTCCAAACGTAAACGAAAAGATCTAACAAGGAGTGGTGGTATTCTCCTCACTAAAGCTAAATAAGTTCTATACAACTCCGTTAACCGGAATATTGATGCTTACTCTCTTCTGGGACTGGAAAGTCCTGAACATTACATGTCCAGAATAAACAATAACAACAGCGAATTATTCTGTGATATGGTCGCAATATGATTACGCAAAGTTTTACACATTTTGAATATCTTCCACATTAAGCATATCCACACGACATCGCACTATATGAATATCATGTGTTTATATCTCTCAAGGAGACACTAGGGAGAAGAAAATGAGAAAGGACTAGGAAATTAAAATGCTTTGCTTCACGGGCTACAGGGTTAGTCAAAATATGTTTTGTTCTCTTGGAATAAAGGCATTAATGAAACAGCAACAGATTAATTTTATTTTGTTTGATTATTGGTCACAATTTATTTTTCTTTTTACTTTTCTTAGGCGGCCACTTTCGGAAGTAAATAAATAACTTGGCGCAAAACGGAAAAAATTCAAGAGAAAAACTAAGCGAACAACAAGTCTAGATTTAAGTTCAATGCAGATGAAAAACGGGTTACCAATTCAAGACGTACAACAACAAGAGCAGATGATCCTAGCCTACGAAATCTGCTTTTTATATTCCTTTACAACAAAATTATTATAAAATTGCCCAACGACTGACAGAGAGATTCCAAGAATATACGGTGTGAAACTGTGTGATCACAAGATTATAGGGTGAGAAGCTTTGGGATCACAAGAATATACGATGACAAGCTGTGTGATCATATGAATATATTGTGAAGATTTGTGAGCACAAGAAAGATTTGCAGAATAGTTGAAGTCTAACACTAACTATTCTAGATTTAATATAGTGGAGTAAGTTTTAACTTGATGGAACTTGTGTTTCTGAATAGTTTAACAATCTCAAGAATATCTGAATAATGATATACAGTTACATTAATTAAGAGATATAGTATATGCCCGTTTTACAATAAAAATATGTTTTCTTGCACATGTCCGAAGCGAAATAATTAATTACTTAATTCATTAATTAAGAATTAATTTCTTTTCGATTAATAGTTTTCTTTTTTAAAGGTCAGTAACAGTGCTTATACCTTTTTAATATCCATAACTGTTTCTGAGTTTAAAATTTGCAATAAGATTTAAATTTAGAGTTGTAATTGTAGTATATGAAGAAAGATAAACTTGAATTGACCATTTGAATAATGTCTACCAGTCCATACATTATGCCGTAAATATTTCTATATGCACCTACAGTACTAAATGCTGGTACTATCAATCCAGTTATTGTCAAGGTAATCTTGGGAGTGCTGGAGATGACATACAGCAATGAGAGCAGGGCGACTTGACGAACAACTTGGATCTCTTTCCGTCCTAGTCTGTTAGAGACTGAACTCTGATCTTTAGTGATGTCTTTCTGTTTGGATGTCCTGATCTGTCCTTGTTGATCTTTTGAGATTGTTGGAGTAGGAAGAAAGGACTGGCGGAATTTAGAAACTTGACGAAGACTATAAATCAAGATAGAAAAACAAATAAAAACAAGGACTTGTGTGGCAGGTGTTAAAAAAATATCTTTCACTCCCCAAAATATGTTCTTTATAATTTCTCTTTGTGGAGAAAGCCATAACTTTAAACTAGTCGTGTTTGTAGCTTTGTCCAGCTGCCATTTCATTCCCATGGTAGAAAGTACTGGTATATAACTAACTACTGATATTACAGAAAATGCTGACATAATCCAGAATGATCTTTTCCTCGTGAATGCATCCTTAAAATACAATGGTTTGAACACACAAAGACTTCGGGCAAGTGCTAGGAATGATGTGATTAACGTTATGTTTGTATATATTAAGTTTCCGGTGTTGGCTAAAAATATGATGATTCCTTTCCGATCAATGTAAAAAAACAAAGCGTATTTAGTTTTAGACTCTAGCAGCCATATTTCCATGGAAACCTGAATGCCTAATTCAGTAATAACGTAGCAAAGGTCAGAACAAGATAGAAAAAGGAATGAAACAGTGACCCCGTCCTTGACCCCCATGGCTATAAATGTTCGAACATTTATCAAGTTTCCATCCAGAGATAAAAGGCTAATTATTAAACCGTACGCGCACAAGATGTCTTGGCCAAGATTGTACTGAACATCGGAGAGCACAATGTTAACAACGATCTCTGAAGACATTTTTGTCGTACAAACCGTGTGAAAATTTTACAAGTTGATGTTAAACTTCTGGCTCTACTGAATCAAGTATAGAAACATTTCTATATACACGTTATGCTACTGTTTTTTTTTTCATTTGCAGCAACAACCTTTTATAGCGTTCTTGATGTAGCTTGACAGAATGCAGGAAACTATTATCTAATGCTAATTTGTAGCGTTATTTTCTTTTATTTCTCAGAAATACATCAGCTCTCTTTCTTTACCTTTCGAAGCCACAGTTCCATCTGCTGTAGAAATTGTGAAAAATATGAAGCATTAAATAGATCTTAAATATTTTCTGTAGTTACGAGATCTGATTTTCTTGTCTTGCCTCCTTTCTCAATATACCGTTTTGTTTTGGAAGAGCTAACAGACGTCTTAATAGGAATCGGCGATTTCCTTCATATAATAGGATATTTAATGCTTCTGTAATTTCCTCTCTCCATCGTATGCGGCCTTTTCCTCTGTTATCTTACAATCCTTGGTATGAATGTTTTCTTTGACATACGGTCTGGTGGTAACCGTGTAACATGGCCAAGCTGTTTGACTTGATGTTACCTGTGATACTTCACTCTTTGGCCTGATGCTTTCATTTCTTTTTTTTTTCTTCCTGTCACTTTTAGTATTCTTAAGTATCTCATTTCTATCGTGATGATTTTTTTTTCTATTTTTGGCTGTTGGTGTCCATGTTTGACAGAAACAGCATGGATTTTGGAGGAAAACTGTGCTGTACACTGTGCTCTTTTTTGTTTCAGTAGATTTAGACCATATCTTCGTGCTAAGGTTTGTGGTTCTTATTCTTGTACGAACTCCCTGTAACTACGAGCTGTTGTTCTTTGCGCCGATGATGTAGAGATGTTAAGCTCCAGCATCGTATCAGCGTTTAAGTGGGTTATTGCAGCTACTTTTTCAGTCCCAGAGTCCAACTAAAAAACAGAGGGTGTGCAGTGCTTCTTTACCAGACTCCACCACCACGGGGACTATGGCGATTCCTGCCCCGTTAGCCAGGCTAGGCCTGTTACTGTGGGTACCACTGAGAGTTGGGACAGGGTCTTGGTCAACTATGGGACTTTGAGTGCCTCATTGATCAGCGTCCTCACTCCCGCTGTAATTTGTAAAGATCTTTAATAATCTTTTAATAATCTTTTAAAGCAGTTGATTTCAGTTGTTTTTTTTTTGACATGGCTCGCCCTTCTGGTGTGAGAGAAGCTGCAGACCTGTGACTACAAACAAAGCAGTAGAGAGACTCCAGATCTAAGTTAAGATTTTTTGTTTTTTAGTCGACAGATCCATGTGCTGATCCTTGAACCCCCAAAAAATCCTCCCCCTCCCCACCACCAGCATCCCCCTACGAACGTCCATGGACACCAGATTAAAACCATAGTCCTTAATGTGTTAAAAAAACCTTCAGATATATGACTTTTATTTCCAAGAAATGAGCAAGAATTGTCCATATTTTGAATTCTCTGAAGACACCGTGCTGAAAAGTTGTTGAATCTGCACTTAAGAAAGATTTAAGTTATTTACTGGATGAGAAAACTACATACATACATACATACATACATACATATATATATTCTTCAGCTTTCCGAGCCGTTAAGGCTTACTGCTGCAGATAAAGTTCGCCTCCATTCCTTTCTGTTCCTAATCTTCTCTCTCCAGTTAGTGACATTAATTTCTTTTATATCTTCTTCTATGTTGTCTTTCCATCTCTGTCTTGGTCTACCCTTTGGTCTTGTTTCTCTCATCTCTTGTGCATACATCATTTTCGTTTGCCTGTTCTCTTCCATTCTTTCTACATGCCCCAGTCAGCGTAGTCTGTTCAGTTTCAAGACATTAATAATTCATTTAAATTTAAATTTAAATTGTTCAGTTCAGTGTTCTTTCTAGCTCTCCATTCTCCACTGTTGGTATTCTTTGTGGGCCCAAAGGTTCTTCTTAGAATCTTTTTCTCAACGATCTGCAATTGTTGTTTATCTTTCTTTGTTGCACTCCACGCTTCTAATCCAAACGTCACGGCTGGTCTTATTATAGCTTTGTAGATTGTTATTTTGGTGTTTTAGGACAAGATTTTGGATTTTAACAGGTGTTGCAAGGCTAAGTATATTTTATTCCGTATCTCTACTCTGATATTAATTTCCTAGCTTACTGTGTTGCTTCTGTTGAAGATTGTGATTAGAATTTTGTATGTTTCTACTTTCCTAATAATCATCTCTCCAACATTTATATAATCTGGATCATTCTGCCTTTGGTCTCTTGATATCTTCATATACTCTGTTAAAGGTCAGGCCCGCTTTTAGTGCTACATTTCTCAGGTATATGCAGGTATTGATGACTTCTTGCATAGTTCCCTCCATCAGTGTATCCGAGTATTTTAGCTTGAACTTCTGTACTGCTTTCTTCTTTCCCTTTTCTGATTAACTTCTCTAGTACTAGGCTGAATAGTAATGGAGATAATGTATCACCTTGTTTTAAACCAGTCTTATATAGAAGGGTTCTGACTTTCTTCCTTTATATATTACTATATTTTGTGCACATATTCTATAATACATATTCTATACCTTGGCAGCTACATAGACCAGGATGGTGACACTAGAAAGGAAGTTAGGATCAGAACTGCAAAAGCAGCATCAATCTTCAAGAATCTTGAGAACATATGGAATTCAAAAGTTATAAGCAAAAAAAACAAGTTAAGACTATTCAATTCAAATGTAATATCCACCCTCATTTATGCATGCGAAAGCTGGAAAACAACTAAAGAAATAGAAAAGAAATTAGACTCTTTTGAAAACAGGAAAATACTCGGCATCAAGTGGAATGAATTCAAGAACAATGCAGAGATAAGACAGATGACTGAACAACAACCAGTCTCATGGGTGATCAAGAAAAGGAGATGGACATATGTTGGTCACTTGATGAGAAGAAATGATCAGAGAATCCCAAAACAAGCTATCAAGTGGAACACAACAGGCCGAAAAAAAAGAGGCAGACCGCGTGAAACTCTGAAGAGGACATTATTAAGTGGCGAACTACTTTGCGAGCCCTATGTGCCGTTTAACGGCATGGGAAGGATATAAGATATAAGATAAGATATTTTGTGCATCCTCCATACATATTCTGGTAAGATTGATTAATTTATAAGGTATCTCAAATTATTTCATAATTTTCCATAAGCTGCTCTTATCTATGCTGTGAGAGAAGCTGCAGACCCGTGACTACAAACAAAGAATTAGAGAGACTACAGATCTAAGTTAAGATTTTTTGTTTTTTTTGTCGACGATCCATTTGCTGATCCTTGAACCCAAAAAATCCTCCCCTTCCCCTACCACCAGCACACCCCCCCCCCTTACGAACGTCCATGTACATCAGATTAAAACCATAGTCCTTAATATGTTAAAAAAACCTTCAGATATATGACTTTTATTTCCCAGAAATGAGCAAGAATTGTCCATATTTTGAATTCTTTGAAGACACCGTGCTGAAAAGTTGTTGAATCTGCACGTAAGAAAGATGTAAGTTATTTACTGGATGAGAAAACTACATACATACATACATACATACATACATACATACATACATATTTACATACATACATATATATATTCTTCAGCTTTCCGAGAAGTTAAGGCTTACTACTGCAGATAAAGTTCGCTTCCATTCCTCCCTATTCCTAATCTTCTTTCTCCAGTTGGTGACATTAATTTCTTGTATATCCTCTTATATGTTGTCTTTCTATCTCTGTCTTGGTCTACCCTTTGGTCTTGTTTCTCTCATCTCTTGTGCATACATCATTTTCGTTTGTCTGTTCTCTTCCATTCTTTCTACATGCCCCGGCCAGCGTAGTCTGTTCAGTTTCAAGACATTTATAATTCGTAGGGATTTAAATAAACTGTTCAGTTCAGTGTTCTTTCTAGCTCTCCATTCTCCACTGTTGGTATCCTTTGTGGGCCCAAAGGTTCTTCTTAGAATCTTTTTCTCAAAGATCTGCAATTGTTGTTCATCTTTCTTTGTTGCACTCCACGCTTCTAATCCAAACGTCACGGCTGGTCTTATTATAGCTTTGTAGATTGTTATTTTGGTGTTTTGGGAGAAGATTTTGGATTTTAACAGGTGTTGCAAGGCTAAGTATATTTTATTCCGTATCTCTACTCTGACATTAATTTCCTCCCTTACTGTGTTGCTTCTGTTGAAGATTATGTCTAGATATTTGTATGTTTCATCTTTCCTAATAATCATATCTCCAACATTTATATAATCTGGATCATTCTGCCTTTGGTCTCTTGATATCTTCATATACTCTGTTAAAGTTCAGGCCCGCTTTTAGTGCTACATCTCTCAGGTATATGCAGGTATTGATGACTTCTTGCATAGTTCCCTCCATCAGTGTATCCGAGTATTTTAGCTTGTTCTTCTGTACTGCTTTCTTTTTTCGCTTTTCTGATGACCTTTTCTAGTACTAGGTTGAATAGTAATGGAAATAATGTATCACCTTGTTTTAAACCAGTCTTATATAGAAGGGTTCTGACTTTCTTCCTTTATATTACTATATTTTGTGCACATATTCTATAATACATATTCTATAACTTGGCAGCTACATAGACCAGGATGGTGACACTAGAAAGGACGTTAGGAACAGAACTGCAAAAGCAGCATCAATCTTCAAGAAACTTGAGAACATATGGAATTCAAAAGTTATAAGCACAAAAACCAAGTTAAGACTATTCAATTCAAATGTAATATCCACCCTCATTTATGCATGCGAAAGCTGGAAAACAACTAAATAAATAGACAAGAAATTAGACTCTTTTGAAAACAAATGCCTAAGGAAAATACTCGGCATCAAGTGGAATGAATTCAAGAACAATGCAGATATAAGACAGATGACTGAACAACAACCAGTCTCATGGTCGATCAGGAAAAGGAGATGCACATATGTTGGTCACTTGATGAGGAGAAATGTTCAGAGAATCCCAAAACAAGCTATCAAGTGGAACACAACAGGCCGAGGAAAAAAAGGCAGACAGCGTGAAACTCTGAAGAGGACATTATTAAGTGGCGAACTACTTTGCGAGCCCTATGTGACGTTTAACGGCACGGGAAGGATATAAGATATAAGATAAGATAAGATATTTTGTGCATCCTCCATACATATTCTGGTAAGATTGATAAATTTATAAGGTATCTAAAATTATTTCATAATTTTCCATTATAATAGATAGTATTTTGTAGCTTGTTTGTAGTAATGATATTCCTCTGTAGTTTTCACACTTGCTCTTATCACCTTTTTTGAATACCATATGTTCTCAAGATTCTTGAAGATTGATGCTGCTTTTGCAATTCTGACTCTAACTTCCTTTCTAGTGTCACCATCCTGGTCTATGTAGCTGCCAAGCTATGCAAATTGATTGACTTCTTCAATATCTGTCCCTTCTATGTGTATTTTTCCATTTTGATTGATGGGAATCTTCATTATTTTTGTTTTGTCCTTGTTAATTACAAGTCCTATTTTGTTAGCCAGTGAAGACAGGCTATCTGTTTTTTCTTGCATGAAATTCACATTATTACTGATAAGAGTTATGTCATCAGCAAAATCAAGATCTTCTAGTTGGGTCCCATGTACCCAGTCAATACCTGTGTTACCTGTGCAGCATTTTTTCATTATGAAGTCTATTGTAATCCCAAAAAGTAAAGGAGACAGTATACATCCTTGTTTCACGCCTGTTTCAATCTGGAACCATTCACTCATCCCTTCTTCTGTCTTGACTGCACAAACATATCCATTATATAAGTCCTTAATGATGTTGGCAATTTTAGATGGTATTCCATATAGACATAAAATTCTCCATAATGAATCTCTGTGTATGCTATCAAATGCCTTTTTAAAATCTATGAAGTTCAGTATTAATGGTTTTTGCTTTTCAATATGTTCTTCAAGTATTATTCTGAGAGTAAAGATCTGGTCGAGACAGCTTCTCCCTTTTTGAAATCCTGCTTGTTCTTCTCTCATTGCAATATCCACTATATCTTTGAGTCTATTCAAAATGACCTTGCAAAATACTTTTGACACAACTGATATTAAGGTTACTCCTCTCCAGTTGTTACAGTCACTAAGGTTGCCCTTTTTTGGTATTTTAACAATGATTCCCTTCTTCCAATTAGAAGGGACATTTTCTTCTTTCCAAATCTTGTTAAACATTCTCTGTAGTTGTCTCATGTTGTCACTATTGATAGCTTTTAGCATCTCGGCTGTTATTTCATCTTCACCTGCAGCTTTGTTATTAGCCATTAAATTCACTGCTGTTTCAATTTCATGCAATTTAATTTCATGTAGGTTGACATTTAGTTGTGGGGCTGGTAAGTCAGTTTCAAGGTTTAACAATTCTTTTGGGTGTGGTCGACTGAGTATTTCTTGGAAGTGTTCAGCCCATCTTTGCTTTTAGTCTTTATTTGATGTTAATAGTGTTCTAGTTTTGCTAAGGATTGGTCTTTCTTTAGATGTAATAGTACCTGTTAGCCTCTTTTGTATGTTATATAAAGTTTTGCTGTCTCCTTTTTTTGCTGCTTTTTCTGCCTCTTTCGCCATATTGTCTATTGTATTCTCTTTTATCCCTTCTAGCTGAACTTTTTACTTTTTTGTCTATTTCTTTGTATTTTGCTTTTGCCGAATCTCTTTCATGATCTGCTTTTGCATTCAACATGTCTAATTTGACTGCTCGTCTTTCATATATATACTTCCATGTTTTATCTGATATCCATGCTTTCCTATTTGGTTTTTCCAATCCAGCGCTTACTTTTGCTGCTGTGATTATGGCTGTGCTGTAAGAATTCCATAACTCATCTATACCTATCTCCTCAACTTCACTGGATGTTTTGGAATGATTGGCAAGTTCCTGATTGAAATTAATGTTAGTATTTTCTTCTTGTAGGCTGTGGCTGTTTATCATTCTGTGTACTGATTTCTTGTGTTGACTTTTCAATGTTAGTTTTATTTTCCCTATGCACAGGTTGTGATCACTGTTGACATCTGCACCCCTATAAGCCCTTACATCCATGAGAGATGTTCTGTGTTGCTTTCTAATACAAAAATGGTCTATCTGCTTTCTAGTTCTATCATCTAGAGATATCCACGTTGTTTTATGTATCTCTTTGTGTGGGAATATTTTGCCTCGAATGACCATGCCCTGTTAGATATACTTCAATTAATCTTTCTCCATTCTGGTTAACCATGTCAATTCCTTCTTTCCCCATCACTTTTTCAACGTCGTTATTATCCTTCCCTACCTTAGCATTGAAGTCCCCCATAGCAATTAGGATGTCGTGTTTAGGGACTTTGTTGATGATTTGTTGTAGTTGGTGATAGAAGTCGTCTTTCACATCATCATCTACATCATTCGTGGGTGCATAACACTGTATTATTGTCATTCTTCCGTGTCGTAGGTTGTATCGTGCTCTTATTATACGACTGTTCACCGGTTCCCATTCTACAAGGCTCTTTGCAGCTACATTTGACATAATAATGCCCACTCCGTCCCGGAATTTATTGTCATTTCTACCTGAATGTATAATTAACTTACCGTTTTCCGCCGATGTTTTACCTGCTTCTGGCCATCGCATTTCGCTGATGCCCAGTATGTCTAGATGGTAACTCTCCATTTCTTTGATGACCTGAGTAGTTTTTGTTGGTGCTACCATCGTTCTCACATTCCAGAATCCAACCTTTGTCACATGTTTAGGGCCGACGAATGAGCTCTTCGGAGTTGGCATCCCTGATGCTCGGTTGGTTTCTCTGTGAGTTTCCATAACGATATATTTTTTTCCCATCTGGAGTCGCCTCCAGATAGGTCCCAGGATAAGGTTGTTAGCCTTATGCCCAACTCCCGGTACATGATATGTAACAGATCAAGCGGAATTCCGCTGATTTCTGCATGCCGGCGAGAGCGTTTTAAAAACGTCCGCCATCTTGCACGTCACGCCGGAAGTTATTTATTACTGAGCTTTTATTTAATTTGCTATAAAATTTTTCTTCAGCCTGGATTTTAATTTATCTCCAACAAGATAATGGTCGCTGCTGCATTCAGTCCCTCTGTAACTTCTGATCTGAAGTATGTTTGTTGTGTGCTTGGTATCAGTTAAAACTTGGTCTATCTGTTTCCATGTTAGATTATCTGGGGATTTTCATGTTTGTTTATGGATGTTCTTATTTTGAAAACGTGTGCTACTTATTATCATTCTATAAGCATCTGCCATATTTATTAGTCTCCATCCATTATCATTAAATGTTTCATGCAGACTTTCTTTTATTGTGAAGTGTCTGTGTGACTCTTCCTTTCCTATCTTTCCATTGAAATCTCCTAGTATTATCAGTATATCATGTTTCTGGGTCTTCTCTATTACTCTCTCTATCGTGTTGTAAAATTCTTCTTTGACTTCATCCTCTGTATCTTCTGTTGGCGTTTGCACATTAATCATTGTTATATTTTTCTTTGTCCCCTTGATGCGGAGGCTGCTGATTCTTTCATTGGTGGCACTGAAGTCCATCACTACGTCCCATACTTTTCTTTTGACAGCAAAACCTGTCCCAAGTTCATGTCTTCCACTTGTAATACCTCCGTATACAAGTAGCATTTCTCCTATGACTGTTATATCTTCTCCAAGTCATCTGATTTCCTGTAATGCTGTAACATCCATGTCATACCTACTTAGTTCATCTGCTAATTCTTTAGCTGCTCTTTGTCTCTATAAACTTCTTATATTCCATGTTCCAAATCTCATAATATTTGTGACGTTACAAGGTCGTAATCCATTTTTATCCGTCGAATCTCGATGGTTCTCAGTCTGTTTTATGCCACTAATCTGGAAGACCAGGATACAAGTTTCGTCTGACCCCTACCTCCGCAGACCTTCCCAGCTTGGTCTGACCCCTACCCACGCAGACCTTCCCAGCTTGGTCTGACCCCTACCCCCGCAGACCTTCCCAGCTTGGTCTGACCCCTACCCACGCAGACCTTCTCAGCTTGGTCTGACCCCTACCCCCGCAGACCTTCCCAGCTTGGCTGGACCTGCCAGGAGTAAAACTGCCGCTGGTATAGCTCTGGGGGTGGTCAGGGTACGCAAGCTGTCACGCCACGACAGGCCCCCACTTCGTGTATATAACTTTTATGTAAGTTTACTTCATTATGTTGGTTTCATTTCATTGAATCTTTTCCTTTCATTATTATGCGATAATACTTTTATATGCAATGTTTTTATTTTTGTGAAAACTTGATTTAAAAGCATGAACCGACATCAATATATTGTTTTCTTTAGTTTGTAACTAACACAGCACAGCCTATCGTGAAAGGACTAGTTTGTAACTAACACAGCACAGTCTATCGTGAAGGGACTAGTTTGTAACTAAAACAGCACAGTCTATCGTGAAGGGACTAGTTTGTAACTAACACAGCACAGTCTATCGTGAAGGGACTAGTTTGTAACTAACACAGCACAGCCTATCGTGAAGGGACTCTTCTTTGACAAAACTTGACCATGTCCCAGCAACGAAGAATGTTTTTTGCAAGTTAAATCTTTTAAAGAAAATATGGACGGGATTAAACCTGAACAGGTCTATACTCAATAAACCTGACTTTCTGTCTGAAGAATTAAATTGTTCTACATTCATGTATTAGTAGTATTAAAAGCAAACTCTGCCGTCTTTTTAACTTTATCTGGTAAATATTTTGACCCACATTATCACACTCGTCATGTCATGTATTTGCGTTAGATCTCATTAAAGATATCACACGAACAATTACTTCTCTGTGTCTTTCTCTTCGAATACAATGAGCTATGATTTTGTTTGATTTTGTGAAAGGTCACAACTGTGTGCTCGATAGGTAATAACACTGTTACTACTTTTTCAAGTTTAAACATTTCATTAAAGGTATAATCGATTCATTTGTTCGTCAGGCCAACATTCGATTACAAATCTCAGCTCAGAAGCCACCTGGACGATTACTTGATGAGAGTCTATTTGGTATTTGAGTAATGTTCGTTTCATCTTCTGACTGGATATTTATTTTCCATAATTTATCTGTTTAACTCTCTAACCTATATCGAGTTCAATAGGATTCAAATAGTGCATTATTACTAAATTTACTGCAGTCAACAGTCCCCACAGAGACAAGTATTCATACAGTTACATATCCACCAGCCAAAACAACATAGATTAGATCTTTTCACTCGATTAAGATTCCATAATCTGCTTACCTACCTACCTACCTACCTACCTACCTACCTACCTTCCTACCTTCCTACCTACCTTCCTACCTACCTACCTACCTACCTTCCTATCTACCTACCTACCTACCTACCTACCTACCTACCTATCTACCTACCTACCTACCTTCCTACCTACCTACCTACCTACCTACCTATCTAATTTACCTATCTACCTATCTACCTACCTACCTACATACCTATTTGCCAGTCTGCTTATCTACCTTCCTATCTAACTGTTACTTACCTACTTATAGACCTGTCTTTCTTTCTACCTACCTAACTCTCTAGCAACCAGTCTGCCTGCTTGTCTAAATACCATTTATATATCCCTTTGTTTATTCATGTACCTCTACTTCTCTGTACTTTCTCTCTCTCTCTCTCTCTCTCGTGCCAAATTCTTAATCCTTTTAAAATAAAGTATGTTCGTTATTTTGTTCATTCTCTCTCCCTCATCCTCTGTCTTTCTGTTCGAATACTATGAAACGTGAATTTCTCCACTGCTGTCTTAAGTTGTAAGTTTAATTCAAGCTTGTATTTAGTTAATTCGCCTGTACTTAGTTTTTTCAAGTCTTTATTTATCATAGTTCTAAATGACGACCTGCCACTGGTCAGTGCTGCAAGTGGACATTCGGCTCCAGGTTCAGTAAGTTTTTGGCATCAGAGCAAACGACATTATCACATACATGCTCCGGCGCCTCCTCCAGTGATATCACAGCAAACAAGAATATCACATACTTGCTAAGCCGCCTTCTCCAGTGATATCACAGCAAAGAAGAATATCACATACTTGCTCCGGCGCCTCCTCCAGTGATATCACAGCAAACAAGAATATCACATACTTGCTCCGGCACCTGCTCCAGTGACACGACAGCAAACGAGAATATCACATACTTGCTTCGGCGCCTGCTTCAGTGATATCACAGCAAACGAGAATATCACATACTTGCTCCGGCGATTGCTACAGTGATATCACAGCAAACGAGAATATCACATACTTTTTCCGGCGCCTGCTACAGTGATATCACTTCAGACGAGAATATAACATACCTGCTCAGGGACCTGCTACAGTGACATCACAGCAAACAAGAATATCACATACTTGCTCCTTCCAGTGCCTTTGATATCTCTTGGAAGTTACAAGAACCGTCCCTCGTTGTGTCCATGCACAGTGACGAAAAGTTATCCGTGGACAAAGAATGCTTACATACCCTCAAATGTCCTCAATATGGAGGCACTCACAGGTATCTCTAAGCAGGTAATACGGCCCCAACCTTCCAAACAGCACAGCGGAATGCATTAGCCATGTTTGTTAATGACATTTACGACACCGATCACTGGCGGAGATGTCCATGTAGCACCGAAACTCACAGCTCACACTGACGCCACGGGCACTTAACTCAGTAGCTAGGGCGCCAAACCGGACTCCCAACCAACAACACAACGAAACTGTCGCAGAAAAAGCGTAGAGAAAGGCAAACAAAGACACGCTCATCAAAGCTCAATTTCACCCTTTCTCCATGTTGGAAACGAACATGTCCAATCTTAGTAGAGGAAGATTCATTAGATGTTTATCACAATGTACAAATCTACTTCTCCAATGATGATGATGATGATGATGATGACGACGACGACGACGATGATGATGATTATGATGATGATAATGATGATGAAGAATTCAGTGGTATGTCAAAACATGTTTCTTCTGTGTAGACACGAGAACAGAAAGATGCCTTCAAAGTGTGGCTGTTAAAATAAACGTCACCAGCAGATGCGCCAAATCGAATCGCACCTCACTGGCTAAGCTGTTATTATCACCTGTCACTGATCAGGCTATTATGACCACATGTCACTGATCAGGCTATTATGACCACATGTCACTGATCAGGCTATTATGACCACATGTCACTGATCAGGCTATTATGACCACATGTCACTGATCAGGCTATTATGACCACATGTCACTGATCAGGCTATTATGACCACATGTCATTGGCTAAACTGTTATGACCACCTGTCACTGGTTAGCGCTGCATGTGGACATGTGAGATATTAGTAGGTCAAGATTCATTAGGCACTGATCACAAATTCTACATCCACTTCTGTTTTTGAGGAAGAAATGAATTTTTAAAAAATAAAGCCATCAACATTAGTGTTTATAACGTTCTCAGAGGACAAGGCTGGTTGTCTATAGATACCATCTTATCTAAGAGAAGGTAACTCAAAGTCTTGCTGAACTTATTGTTTTTGACTTTGAGAGGATCTACTGAGGAAACACGTTCTTGAGAAGTTCAAGTGATTTAATAATTAGAGACGTTCAAGTGATTTAATAATTAGAGAAGTTCAAGTGATTTAATAATTAGGGAATTTCAAGCGTTCTAGTAATTAGAGAAGTTCAAGAGTTCTTATAATTAGAGACGTTCAAGAGTTCTTATAATTAGAGAAGTTCAAGTGTTCTAATAATTAGAGAAGTTCAAGTGTTCTAATAATTAGAAAAGTTTAAGTGTTTTAATAAATAGAAACATTCAAATGTTCTAATAATTAGAGAAGTTCAAATGTTCAAATAATGATTTCTTTTATTCTACAAACTTCTGTAAGAAAAGAAAAACGTCAGACTAAAGCAAAGTCCCTTCTTCTTAGACTATATAAACTTTGTGAAGTAAGGGAGGGCCACGCTGTACTGACAGCACTGAATAAACCCAGGCTTCATTTTCTACATGGACAAGACACTGTAGATCTGTC
The DNA here is from genome assembly GCA_009760885.1 of Achatina immaculata. Taxonomy (NCBI): domain Eukaryota; kingdom Metazoa; phylum Mollusca; class Gastropoda; order Stylommatophora; family Achatinidae; genus Lissachatina; species Lissachatina immaculata. The sequence continues at coordinate 41,979,066 of CM019693.1, forward strand.
TCGTCTAGTGTCAAGGTTATATCACCCACATGCAGGAATATCTGAAGAGTAGTAAATTATTACATCCCGTTCAGTGGGTCTCCCTCTCTCTCTCTCTCTCCCTCTCTCCTTTCGCTTTCTCTCTCTCTCACTCACTCACTCACTCACTCACTCATTCACACACTCACTCACTCACTCACTCACTCACTCACTCATTCACTCACTCAATCCCTTTCCTCTTCTCTACCTGTAGCCTTTAAATGATAACCATATCATCAAGCAAATATTACGTGGCCTGTTTGAGAAGAGATATGGGGAAAGAGGAGGGGGGAAACAGAGAAAGCCTGGACTTATAACAAAACTGACACACAAAGATAATCATGGGGAGTCTATGAAAGATGTTTCTCTCAGTAACGGGGATTGGGTGTAGCTGGAAACATCTCTCTTGCTCTCACACACACCACAGATAGATAGATAGATAGATAGATAGATAGATAGATAGATAGATAGATAGATAGATAGATAGATAGATAGATAGATAGATAGATAGATAGATAGATAGATAGATAGATAGATAGATAGATAGATAGATAGAATGAATGAATGAATGAATCTTTATTTTTCAAGGGTAAAGAATTGGGCACGCAGGCCTGTCTTACATTCTGCCCTTCATCACTCCATATTTCATTCTTCCCACACCATAGATAGATAGATAGATAGATAGATAGATAGATAGATAGATAGATAGATAGATAGATAGATAGATAGATAGATAGATAGATAGATAGATAGATAGATAGATAGATAGATAGATAGAGAGGGAGAGAGGGAGAGGGAAAGAGCGAGTTTTCTTATTGATGCTGCGTTGTTTGTGGAGTAAACGAAGGCCAGAAATACAGAGAAAAGGCGCAAGCACAAAGAGACCAGACTTTGCTGAGTAGACATGGCTTTATGTCACTGTCATCTGTCAAATAATGGTAGAATCATCCAAGAGGGAAACTTCTAACAAAAGGAAAGCTCCATAAATAATTAGTGCATGTCTCTTCAAAACCCCTTTCTATGACGAAAACATCAGGTATAACTGCTTGTCGTAAAATAAAATACTTTAAAACTCATTGGAACAGAGTTAGAAAAATGGGGGAGTTTTATACATAGAAAAGGAATAAAACTTGAAAAAACATCAGCGATAAATGTTACCAATAGTTCCTATTTTTAAGTGCACACCATACTTTATCGTCTCTCTAAACCAGATGTTGGCATATAATCTATTTTAGTTTTTTTTCTGGAATTCGTGTCAGTAAATCAATATTCTAATTTTAACGTTGTTGAAGTGATGCACCCTTCCATGGCACCCATTTTGGTGGTGGAGCTGAAACAGGTGCTTTCTTGAGTCTACACTGAGTCTTCCAAAAAGTTATTATAAATCTAACTTTTCATCCGACGCGATATCTCTACTTCAAAATTATCACTGCATCAGCTGCACAGAACAATAGTTTATTGTCACCAAGAGACTAGAACAACAATAGGTATTTGACATTGTTATCAATATTTGTAGATTGATCTCTACATTGATTATATTTAGCTAATGTTTGTACAAATGTTTTACTTCCCGGTCTACCAGAGACTACCAAGACGAAGTGGAAGATGGCCATAGATCTTGACTATCATTTATTATATTGTGTGAAAGCAGACTACTCCAAACATCATGGCCGAAGTGTCTTGACCTTGTATCATTTTCCTATGAAACTCATAGAAACTGTTCGGGGCTTTACAGCCTGTTCGACAACATCAGGATGGACTCTTTCGTGTTGTGAAAAAGGATATTAAAATATAGTTTTGCAGTAAAATTGTAGGGTTATGACCTGTGCTCTTATGAACGTTGGACGACTAACTGTGACCGCTAGTTATATGCAAGAAGCAAGAAAAAGAAAGTAATAAAATCTTTAGGATTAATAAGATGACATTACAGACTTTAAAAAGTAATTTTAATAGACAGAGCGAGATACAGAATAAACCAGTGATGTTCTATCAATTATTCTATTGGTTTTCAGTTCTTTTCCAGTTATTTATTATGTAATATGCACGTACAAGTATACAAACATATATACATTTATACATACATTACATTACATACGTGCATACATACATACATACATACATACATACATACATACATACATACATACATAGAACTCTTTCAAGTTTTTACCAAGTTTTGGAACAAATTCCATACATACATGCTGTTCTTCAAACTCATTCGCTATCACTTTATCATTAATCCGACGAACACCTTATGCACCTGTTCACTTCACCAGATGTAGCTTTACGACTAATGCTCATAGTGGAACAGAACAAATGGTGGTTTGTTGGTAATACTTTCCTCCATGTACGCTCATTAGCCACACTGCGCCCTCTGTGCCGGTCGGCTGGACATTTGAAAAGTTCGCACTTTTCTTGTTTTTGAACAGTCCTCGCAATACATACATGCACATATATACACACATACATATACATACACACATATACATACACACATATACAGAAACACATACATATACATACACACTTATACATACACACATATACATACATACAAACATACATACCCACCTACATACACACTTACATACATACAAACATACATACATCATACATACTATATACATGCATATATACATACATACATACATACATACTATATAGATGTATATATACATAAAAACATTGTTAGAAATATTGTAGTAAATTATTTTAAAGTTTGTTAAAAAACACATGTTAGAATATCTGTTCTGAAAATGCATATTGTTTATGTGTATGTATGTGTTTATGCGTGTGTGAGAGCCATTTTATTAGGTTAATTACTTCTTCTCTTTTATTTTGAATGTAACAGTTTAATCTTACACTCTTTTGATATCTTTTTTATATCTATTGTAATTTTTATACTTCTATTAAATCGAGTGTGTGGGAAGAATGAAAGATGGAGTGATGAAGGGCAGAATGTAAGACGGGCCTGCGTGCCCAATTCTTTACCCTTTAAAAATAACAATCATTTATTCATTCATACTTTCACTCATTCATTCATACATACATAGAAATATACATACATACATACATACATACATTCATACATACATACATACATACATACATACAAAAAGACATACATATATACACAGAAACTAGAAAACATTCATATTCAGAAATGTTAATTCTGTACGTTGATAGACTCAGTCTTATCTGTTGTTAATTCTGTACACGTATTGAGACGATACAAAAAGTTATAACAGATGAAGCTATTATCGTATCTGTTCACTTTCTTTTGTTCAGATTCAGTAGAAAAACTGACCATAAATAACTGCTTCTTTGTTGACCCCTGGTTTTTATACTGAACCAGTATTACATAACTAGGAATTTGTTATTTTGGTTTCATAGTATTTGTTGTTTCAATAATTCATAGGTTGATCAGGGTACAAATAATTTTACTTTCATGTTTGTAGCTGTTACTTGAGTCGCTTTGATTGTCTGACATTATCAGGGCATTTAGTGACAAGAGAATATAAACTTCCCTTGATCTAATTGGTTACTTCGTGGAGCTGCAAATAATTCCCTTTAGTCAGAGAGCTGGGTTAGACTAGATATATTTGTGTATATACCGCGCGTAGTTATTCGTTTCTTGTCTAATTAAAGTCAGACCTCCAGATGTTCACTGCTGAATGAAGAAGAAATATGGAGACAAGTGCGTGTCGCTTTAGCGAATTTCAATAGCTCAGGAGGTTCGATAGAAGGGTGGCTGTACTGTTTCATTCTGACTGAATACACTGGCCTCACATTGCCAGAAGTGTTGACATCGTGAAAATCGGCGGATAACAACTGATGAAATTGCTGAAAATCCTAAGACTGGCTATGGTTCAGTGCAGCACAACATTCACGAAGTTGCATTCTCCTCCTTGCTAGTAACAAAACAGCTCACCCCAGAACTGAAAGATGGTCACGAGAATGTCTGTGACACAGTTTACCACCTGCTGTAACTAACTTAGGCGGATTTCTAAGATGTAAAGTCACTGGAGACGAATGCTGGGTACATTACTTCCAGACGAAAACAAAAAGAGCTTGCAGGGAATCGTGGTATTCTTCCTCGTTAAAGCTAAATAAGTGCTATACAACTCCGTTAACCGGAATATTGATGCTTACTCTCTTCTGAGACTAGAAAGTCCAGTCCTATAGCATTAACAAAAGCGAATTATTCTGTGATATGGTCACAGCATGATTACGCACAGTCTCACACATTTTGAATATCTTCCACATTCTGCATATCCACACGACATCGCACCATATGAATATCATGTGTTCGTATCACCCCAAGGAGGCACTAGAGAGAAGAAAATGAGAAAGAACTAGGAAATTAAAAGGCTTTGCATAACTGGGTACAGGTTTATTCAAAATATTTTTTTTACTCTTGGAATAATGGCATTAATGAAACATTAAACAGTAACAGAATAATTTTCTTGTTTTCAATTATTGGTCCCAATATTTTCTTCTGTTTTATTTTCTTAGGCAGACAGTTTACAGTGCAAATAAATAACATGGCGGAAAACGTTCAAGAGAAAAATAAAACGAACACGTCTAGACTGAAGTTAAATGCAGATGACAAAAGTTAGAGAACTCTGTTACCAATTCAGGACTGTCAAAATCTATAGCAGATGAACCTAGCCTACGAAATGTGCCGTGTATGGTCCTTTACAACAAAAATTATTATTAAATCGCTCAACGGCTGGCAGAGAGAATAGACAGTGAGAAGTTATGTAATCAGAAGAATATGCGGCGAGAAGCTGTGTGATCACAAGAATATGCAGTGAGAAGCTGTGTGATCACAAGAATATGCAGTGAGAAGCTGTGTGATCACAAGAATATGCAGTGAGAAGCTGTGTGATCACAAGAATATGCAGTGAGAAGCTGTGTGATCACAAGAATATGCAGTAAGATGATGTGTGGTCACAAGAATATGCAGTGAGAAACTGTGTGATCACAAGAATATGCAGTGAGAAACTGTGTGATCACAAGAGTATGCAGTGAGAAACTGTGTGATCTCAAAATTATGCAGTGAGAAACGGTGTGATCTAAAAAATATGCAGTGAGAAACTGTGTGATCACACGAATATGCAATGAGAAACTGTGTGACCACAAGAATATGCAGTGAGAAACTGTGTCATCACAAGAATATACGGCGAGAAACTGTGTCATCACCAGAATATACGGCGAGAAACTGTGTCATCACCAGAATATACGGCGAGAAGCTGTGTGATCACAAGAATATACGGCGAGAAGCTGTGTGATCACAAGAAAAGAGGTCGAGAAGCTGTGTGATTACAAGAATAGAGGGCGAGAAGCTGTATGATCACAAGAATATACGGCGAGAAGCTGTGTGATCACAAGAATATACGGCGAGAAGCTTTGTGGTCACCAGAATATACGGCGAGAAGCTGTGTGATCACAAGAATATACAGCGAGAAGCTGTGTCATCACAAGAATATACGGCGAGAAGCTTTGTGGTCACCAGAATATACGGCGAGAAGCTGTGTGATCACAAGAATATACGGCGAGAAGCTTTGTGGTCACCAGAATATACGGCGAGAAGCTGTGTGATCACAAAAATATATTTTGTGAAGATTTGTAGACAGAATAAAGATTTGTAAAATTGAGAGAGTCTAATACTAACTATTCTAAATTTACTATAGTGGAGTAGGTTTTAACTTGATGTACCTTGTGGTTTTCACAGTTTAACAATCTCGAGAATATCTGAATAATGATACACTGTTTATTAATTAAACAAATGAAGAATATGGTCCATTTTACAATAGAAATATATTTTCTTGCACACGTCTGTAGTGATCAAATTAATTGCTTAATTCATTAATGAGGAATTAATTTATTTTCGATTAATAGTTTTCTTTTTTAAAGATCAGTAGCAGTGCCTATAACTTTGTAATATCCAATAAGTGTTTCTGATTTTATAATTTACAATAAGATTTAAATTTAGAGTTGTAGTTGTAGTATATGAAAAAAGACAAACTTGAATTAATCATTTGAATAATGTCTACTAGTATATGCATTATGCCGTAAATATTTCTATAGGCACCTACAACACTAAATGCTGGTACTATCAATCCAGTTATTGTCAAGATAATCTTGGGAGTGCTGGAGATGACATAGAGCAATGAAACAAGCGCAACTTGGCGAACAACTTGGATCTCTTTCCTTCCTAGTCTGTTAGAGACTGAACTCTGGTCTTTAATGATGTCTTTCTGTTTTGATGTCCAGATTTGGCCTTGTTGATCTTTTGAGTTTGTTGAAATAGGAAGAAAGGACTGGCGGAATTTAGAAACTTGACGAAGACTATAAGTCAAGATAGAAAAACAAATGAAAACAAGGACTTGTGTGACAGGTGTTAAAAAAATATCTTTCACTCCCCAAAATATGTTTTTTATAATTTCTCTGTGTGGAGAAAACCATAACTTTAAACGAGTCGTGTTTGTAGCTTTGTCCGAATGCCATTTCATTCCCATGGTAGAAAGTACTGGTATATAACTAACTACTGATATTACAGAAAATGCTGACATAATCCAGAATGATCTTTTACTTGTAAATGCATCCTTAAAATACAGCGGTTTGAACACACAAAGACATCGGACAAGTGCCAGGTATGATGTAATTAACATTATGTTTGTATATATTAAATTTCCAATGTTGCCTAAAAATATGACGACTCCATTCAAATCAATCTGAAAATACACAGAGTACTGAGTTTTAGACTCTAGTAGCCATATTTCTGTGGTAACTTGAATGGCTAATTCAACAACAACGTAGCAAAGGTCAAAACAGGACAAAAAAAGGAATGAAACAGTGACCCCGTCCTTGACCCCCATGGCTATAAATGTTCGAATGTTTGTCAAGTTTCCAGCCAGAGCAAAAAGACCAATTATTAAACCTGTCGCGCACAAGATGTGTTTGCCAAGATTGTACTGAACATCGGAGAGCACAATGTTAATAATGGTCTGTAAAGACATTTTTTGGGGTCAAATTTGTGGGAAAAATTGACAAGATGATGTTAAACTTGTTCTTCTACTGAATCAAATACAGAAACATTTATCTAAACACGTTATGCCACTGTTTCATTTTTATTTGCACAAACAACCTTTTATATCGTTCTTGATGTAGCTTGACAGAATGTAGGAAACTGTTGTGTAGCGCTAAATCATAGCGCTGTTTTCTTTTATTTCTCAGAAATACATCCGCTCTTTTTCTTCTTCACTTTCGAAGCCACAGTTCCATCTTCTGTGGAAATTGTGAAAAATATTAAGCATTAAAAAGATCTTATATATTGTCTGTAGTTGCGAGATCTTATTTTCTGGTATTGTTATGACTCCTTCTTCATATCAATCAATCAAGGGACGTGCCGCGTGGCGTAGGCGATCATTTCTCTCCACAATTCCTTGTCTTTAGACTAATGAGATCCACCGGTTACTTTCTTCCTAGCACAGTGACAGCCCGTCCAGTAACTTCTCTCTCTGTCTTCCTCTGTCTCTTCTTCCCTCAGTTTTTTCCAGTTGCCAAAATGTGTTCCAGTTTTCCTCAATATACCGTTCTGTGTTGGAGGAACTAAGAGACGCCTTGATTTCGGCGATTTCCTACATATAATTCATTCATTCATTCATTCATTCATTTGCGTGTCCCCTGCGGAACTTTGCCTCCCAAACACCACTCCTGTAGGCCTCTCGGTTGTGAGCAAGATGGCCTGCTGCTGCTGCATCCATTTCCAGATCGTCAACGATGTCTTGCAGCCATCTTCGTCTTGGTCTTCCTCTTTTTCTTTTTCCCATTATGTATCCTTCCAATACGGTCTTCTCTAAATTATCATGACGTTTAATGTGTCCAAAATATTTCAGTTTCCTCTCTTTAATCCTCTTCACTAGCCAGCCTTCTTCAATATTAAGCTCTTGTAGTATAGATATATTTGTTCTTTTTTGTGTCCACGATATTTAGAGAACTCTTCTGTAGCATTTACATTCAAAGGCATTTATGTGTTTCTCAGCTGTTTTGTTAAGTGTCCAGGTCTCACAGGCATATGTTGCTATGGGAAAGATGCATGCCTTTAAAAATCTTATTTTTGTGGTTCTGTCTGCTCCTCTCCACAGATTCTTTATTTGTTTTACTTTCTGAAGAGCGATAGATGTCCTCCTTTTAATTTCCCTCATTGTATCTCCGTTATTAGTTAGTAGCGATCCAAGATATTCAAAACTCTCCACTTCTTCCAGTTTTTGCTCATTGATACATATTTCAGTTGCCTTGTTTGTTTTGTCAGTTGTCATCAATTTAGTTTTCTAATATAATAGGATATTTAATTCTTCTTTCTTCATCATATGCGGGCATTTCATTCATATAATAGCATATTTAATTCTTCTCTCTCCATCATATGCGGGCACTTCTTCTGTTCTCTACAGATCTTGGTATAAATGTTTTCTGTGGCATACTGTCTGGTGGTAACCGAGTAACATGGTAAAGCTATCTGACTTGCTGTTACTGGTGATATTCCAACCTTTGCCCTGATGGTGTCATTTCTTATTTGGTCTCCTCTTGTCACATTTAGTATTCTCCTTATCGTGATGATTTTTCTTTTGTTTTTGAATGTTAGTGTCCATGTTTGATACTGACAGCATGGAGCTGGGAGGAAAACTGTGCTGTACACTGTGCTCTTTTTTGTTGTTTCGGTAGATCTGATTAGAAACATGAAAAGATTGCTTTAATCAAAGATGTCAGGCTACTGATGTGTTTCGTTAGGCCACATTTTCGTGCTGAATTTTGTAAAGACCTTTAATAATCTCTGAAAGCAGTGGATTTCAGTTTTTTTTTACATGGATCGCCTTTCTGATCTGAGAGAAGCTGCAGACCCGCTAGTACATAGAAAGCAGTAAAGGGAACCCGGATCTAGTTAAGAATTTTTGTTTTTTTAGTCGACAGATCCATGTGCTGATCCATGAACCCCATATATCACCCTACCCGTGCCCCACACGAAGGTCCATGGAATACGGGTTAAAACCAAAGTCCTAAATGTGTTTAAAAGACCTTTAGATATGACTTTCATATCCTTCAAATGAACAAGAATTGTTAATATTTCAATTCTTTGAAGACACAGTGCAGAAAAGTTGTTAAAGTTGCACTTAATAAAGATGTAAATTATTTACTGTATGAGAAAACTTAATGACCTTGCATATTTCTAGTTGAAATGTTTTATTTCTACGCCTATAATATTTTAAGAAGGTTACATATATATATATATATACATATTTTATAATTTTATATTTTATATAATATTTTAAGAAGGTTACATATATATATATATATATATACATATATAATTTTACATATATATATATATATATATATATATATATATATACGCTAAAGACGTGTGGCAACTGGAAGATCATGGGTTCGATCCCGGGACCGAAAAAAAGCAACAACTCACAAGACCTCTGGGAGTCATGACCCAGAGGGGCCCACCCCCCTTAGAGTGTCAGGAGTTTAAAGGGCCGAAACACTTGTCTGAGGGGGGGTACTTCCTCTGATGATCTGAAGGAGTTGTGTTGTTGTTCCGCTCTCTACGGTAGAGAGTTTCCTGCATATATATATATATATATATATATATATATATGTGTAATTTTTATGGAAGGTTACTTTATTTGTTGGTTTCATTTCATTGAGTCATATTTCTTTCATTATTTTGTTGTCATACTTTTGTGAGGAATTTTCTTTTGTGAAAACGTGATTTAAAAGCATGAACTGACAACAATATATTGTTTTCTTTAGTTTGTAACTAACACAGCACAGGCTATCGTGAAGGGAGTCTTCTTTGACAAAACCTGAACACTTCCCAGCAACGAAGAATGTTTTTTGTTGGGTAAGTCTTTTAAAGAAAACCTGGACGGTACTAAACCTGAACAGGTCGATACTCAACTAACATTACTTTCTATCTGAAGAATTAAATTTTCCTACATTCGTGTATTAGTAGTAATAAAAGCCAAATTTGCTGTCTTTTAAACTTTATCTGGTAAATATTTTCACACACATTATTACACTCTTCAAGTTATGTTTTTGCTGAGAAAATAACAAAGAAAACATTGCGTTAGATCTCATTAAAGGTATCACACGAATAATTAGTCCTCTGTGTGTTTCTGTTCGAATACGATGAGCTGTGTGTTTTTGTTTGATTAAAGCTCACGCAGAAACGTCACAACTGTGTGCTCGATAAGTAATAAAGTTGTTCCTACTGTTTCTAGTTTAAACATTTCATTAAAGATATAATCGATACATTTGTTCGTCAGGCCAACAATCGATTACAATACTCAGTTAAGAAGCTACCTGAACGATTACTGGATGTGGTTCTATTTGGTATTTGGGTAAAGTTCATTTTATCTTCTAACTGGATATTCATTTTCCATAATGAGGTAAAAGACGATTTCTATCAGCAATTAATCACTAACAAAGTCCCTAAACACGATATCTAATTGCTAAGATAACACCGACGTGGAAAAAGTAGTGAGGAAAGAAGGAGTTGACGCGGTAAATGAGAACGGAGAAAGATTAATTGAAATATGTCTAACAGAGGGCGTGGTCATTGGAGGCACAATATTCCCACAGAAAGAGATACATAAAACAACGTGGATATCTCCAGATGATCCATCTAGAAACCAGATAGATCATTTTTGTATTAGAAAGCAATACTGAAAATCTGTGATATATGTAAAGGCATATAGGGGTGCAGATGTTAACAGTGATCACAACGATAAGGAGAATACTAAATGTGATTAAGAGGAGACCAAATAAGAAAGATAAACAGTCACAGCCTACAAGAAGAGAATAATTAGAGTAATTTCAATCAGGAACTTGCCAATCATTCCACAACACTCAGTGAAGTAGAAGAGATATGTTAGATGAAATATGGAATTCTTACAGCACAGCCATAATCACAGCAGCAAGAGCAAGTGCTGGATTGTACAAATCAAATAGAAAAGCATGGATATCAGAAAACACATGAAGTACATAAATGAAAGACTAGCAGCCAAAATAGGCATGTTGAATGTAAAAACAGATCTTGGAAAAGATCTGGCGAAAGCAACATACAAAGAAATAAACAGTAAAGTAAAAAGTTCAGCTAGAAGAGATAAAAGAGAATACATAAACAATATGGCAAAAGAGACAGAGAAAGCAGCAAAAATAGGAGACAGCAAAACTTTATTATAACATACAAAAGTAGACTAACAGGTACTATTACATCTAAAGAAAGACTAATCCTTAGCAAAACTGGAACCCTATTAGCATTAAATAAAGACCAAAAGCAAAGATGAGCTGAAGACTTCCAAGAAATACTTAATCGACTACACCCAAATGAATTAATAAATCTTGAAACCGAGTTACCCGTCCCACAGCTAAATGTCAACTTAGATGAATTTGAAGTCACACTTAATGAAATTAGTGAATTTAATGGCAGTGAATTTAATATCTAACAACAAAGGTGCAGGTAAAGATAACATAACACGCAAAATGTTAAAAGCTATCGATAGTGACAACATGAGACAACTACAGAGAATGATTAACAAGATTTGGAAAGAAGAAATGGTCCCTTCTAAATGGAAAATAGAATCATTGTTAAAATATCAAAAAAGGCAACCTTAGTGATTGTAACAATTGGAGAGGAGTAGCCTTAATATCAGTTGTGTCAAAAGTATTTTTCAAGGTCATTTTGAATAGACTTAAAGATATAGTGGATACCGCAATGAGAGAAGAACAGGCAGGATTTCGAAAAGGGAGAAGCTGTCTCGGTCAGATCTTTACTCTAAGAATAATACTTGAAGAACATATTGAAAAGCAGAAACCATTAATACTGAATTTCATAGATTTTAAAAAGGCATTTGATAGCACACACAGAGACATCGGACAAATGCTATGAATGATGTGATTAACATTATGTTTGTATATATTAAATTTCCGGTGTTGGCTAAAAATATGATGATTCCACTCAGATCAATGTAAAAAAAGAAAGCGTATTTAGTTTTAAACTCTAGCAGCCATATTTCCATGGAAACCTGAATGCCTAATTCAGTAATAACGTAGCAAAGGTCAGAACAGGACAAAAAAAAGGAATGAAACAGTGACCCCGTCCTTGACCCCCATGGCTATAAATGTTCGAACATTTATAAAGTTTCCAGCCAGAGATAAAAGGCTAATTATTAAACCGTACGCGCTCAAGATGCCTTGGCCAAGATTGTACTGAACATCGGATAGCACATTGTTAACAACGATCTCTGAAGACATTTTTGTAGTACAAACTGTGGGAAAACTTTACAAGTTAATGTTAAACTTGTGGCTGTACTGAATTAAGTATAGAAACATTTCTCTATACACGTTATGCCACTGTTTTTTTTTTCATTTGCAGCAACAACCTTTTATAGCGTTCTTGATGTAGCTTGACAGAATGTAGGAAACTGTTATCTAGTGCTAATTCGTAGCGTTATTTTCTTTTATTTCTCAGAAATACATCCGCTCTCTTTCTTTACCTTTCGAAGCCACAGTTCCATCTTCTGCGGATATTGTAAAAAATATTAAGCATTAAACAGATCTTAAATATTTTCTGTAGTTATGAGATCTGATTTTCGTGACTCTTTCCTCATATACTTCTTTGTGTTGGAGGAACTAACAGACGCCTTGATAGGAATCGGCGATTTCCTTCATATAATAGGATATTTAATGCTTCTGTAAGTTCCTCTCTCCATCGTATGCGGGCTTTTCCTCTGTTACCTTACAATCCTTAGTATGAATGTTTTCTTTGACATACGGTCTGGTGGTAACCGTGTAACATGGCCAAGCTGTTTGACTTGATGTTACCTGTGATACTTCAGCTTTTGGCCTTATGCTTTCATTTCTCTTTTTTATTTCTTCCTGTCACTTTTAGTATTCTTAAATATCTCATTTCTATCGTGATGATTTTTGTTCTTTTTGGGCTGTTAGTATGCATGTTTGACATTGACAGCATGGATTTTGGATGAAAACTGTGCTCTTTTTTTGTTTCAGTAGATTTAGACCACATCTTCGTGCTGAAGTTTGTGCTTCTTGTACTTGTACGAACTCCCTGTAACTATGAGCTGTTGTTCTTTGCGCCGATGATGTAGAGGTGTTAAGCTCCAGCATCGTATCAGCGTGGGAGCGGGTTATGGCAGCTACTTTTTCAGTCACAGTCCAACTAAAAAACAGAGGGTGTGCAGTGCTTCTTTAGCAGACTCCATCACCACGGGGACTATGGCGATCCCTGCCCCGTTAGCCGGGCTAGGCCTGTTACTGTGGGTACCACTGAGAGTTGGGACAGGGTCTTGGTCAACTATGGGACTTTGAGTGCCTCACTGATCAGCGTCTTCACTCCCGCTGTACTTTGTAAAGATCTTTAATAATCTTTTAATAATCTTTTAAAGCAGTTGATTTCAGGGGTTTTTTTTATATGGCTCGCCCTTCTGGTGTGAGAGAAGCTGCAGACCCGTGACTACAAACAAAGAATTAGAGAGACTACAGATCTAAGTTAAGATTTTTTGTTTTTTTTGTCGACGATCCATTTGCTGATCCTTGAACCCAAAAAATCCTCCCCTTCCCCTACCACCAGCACACCCCCCCCCCTTACGAACGTCCATGTACATCAGATTAAAACCATAGTCCTTAATATGTTAAAAAAACCTTCAGATATATGACTTTTATTTCCCAGAAATGAGCAAGAATTGTCCATATTTTGAATTCTTTGAAGACACCGTGCTGAAAAGTTGTTGAATCTGCACGTAAGAAAGATGTAAGTTATTTACTGGATGAGAAAACTACATACATACATACATACATACATACATACATACATACATATTTACATACATACATATATATATTCTTCAGCTTTCCGAGAAGTTAAGGCTTACTACTGCAGATAAAGTTCGCTTCCATTCCTCCCTATTCCTAATCTTCTTTCTCCAGTTGGTGACATTAATTTCTTGTATATCCTCTTATATGTTGTCTTTCTATCTCTGTCTTGGTCTACCCTTTGGTCTTGTTTCTCTCATCTCTTGTGCATACATCATTTTCGTTTGTCTGTTCTCTTCCATTCTTTCTACATGCCCCGGCCAGCGTAGTCTGTTCAGTTTCAAGACATTTATAATTCGTAGGGATTTAAATAAACTGTTCAGTTCAGTGTTCTTTCTAGCTCTCCATTCTCCACTGTTGGTATCCTTTGTGGGCCCAAAGGTTCTTCTTAGAATCTTTTTCTCAAAGATCTGCAATTGTTGTTCATCTTTCTTTGTTGCACTCCACGCTTCTGATCCAAACGTCATGGCTGGTCTTATTATAGTTTTGTAGATTGTTATTTTGGTGTTTTGGGAGAAGATTTTGGATTTTAACAGGTGTTGCAAGGCTAAGTATATTTTATTCCGTATCTCTACTCTGATTTTAATTTCCTCGCTTACTGTGTTGGTTTTGTTGAATATTGTGTCTAGATATTTGTATGTTTCATCTTTCCTAATAATCATATCTCCAACATTTATATAATCTGGATCATTCTGCCTTTGGTCTCTTGATATCTTCATATACTCTGTTAAAGTTCAGGCCCGCTTTTAGTGCTACATCTCTCAGGTATATGCAGGTATTGATGACTTCTTGCATAGTTCCCTCCATCAGTGTATCCGAGTATTTTAGCTTGTTCTTCTGTACTGCTTTCTTTTTTCGCTTTTCTGATGACCTTTTCTAGTACTAGGTTGAATAGTAATGGAAATAATGTATCACCTTGTTTTAAACCAGTCTTATATAGAAGGGTTCTGACTTTCTTCCTTTATATATTACTATATTTTGTGCACATATTCTATAATACATATTCTATAACTTGGCAGCTACATAGACCAGGATGGTGACACTAGAAAGGACGTTAGGAACAGAACTGCAAAAGCAGCATCAATCTTCAAGAAACTTGAGAACATATGGAATTCAAAAGTTATAAGCACAAAAACCAAGTTAAGACTATTCAATTCAAATGTAATATCCACCCTCATTTATGCATGCGAAAGCTGGAAAACAACTAAATAAATAGACAAGAAATTAGACTCTTTTGAAAACAAATGCCTAAGGAAAATACTCGGCATCAAGTGGAATGAATTCAAGAACAATGCAGATATAAGACAGATGACTGAACAACAACCAGTCTCATGGTCGATCAGGAAAAGGAGATGCACATATGTTGGTCACTTGATGAGGAGAAATGTTCAGAGAATCCCAAAACAAGCTATCAAGTGGAACACAACAGGCCGAGGAAAAAAAGGCAGACAGCGTGAAACTCTGAAGAGGACATTATTAAGTGGCGAACTACTTTGCGAGCCCTATGTGACGTTTAACGGCACGGGAAGGATATAAGATATAAGATAAGATAAGATATTTTGTGCATCCTCCATACATATTCTGGTAAGATTGATAAATTTATAAGGTATCTAAAATTATTGTTCATCTTTCTTTGTTGCACTCCACGCTTCTAATCCAAACGTCACGGCTGGTCTTATTATAGCTTTGTAGATTGTTATTTTGGTGTTTTGGGAGAAGATTTTGGATTTTAACAGGTGTTGCAAGGCTAAGTATATTTTATTCCGTATCTCTACTCTGATTTTAATTTCCTCGCTTACTGTGTTGGTTTTGTTGAATATTGTGTCTAGATATTTGTATGTTTCATCTTTCCTAATAATCATATCTCCAACATTTATATAATCTGGATCATTCTGCCTTTGGTCTCTTGATATCTTCATATACTCTGTTAAAGTTCAGGCCCGCTTTTAGTGCTACATCTCTCAGGTATATGCAGGTATTGATGACTTCTTGCATAGTTCCCTCCATCAGTGTATCCGAGTATTTTAGCTTGTTCTTCTGTACTGCTTTCTTTTTTCGCTTTTCTGATGACCTTTTCTAGTACTAGGTTGAATAGTAATGGAAATAATGTATCACCTTGTTTTAAACCAGTCTTATATAGAAGGGTTCTGACTTTCTTCCTTTATATATTACTATATTTTGTGCACATATTCTATAATACATATTCTATAACTTGGCAGCTACATAGACCAGGATGGTGACACTAGAAAGGACGTTAGGAACAGAACTGCAAAAGCAGCATCAATCTTCAAGAAACTTGAGAACATATGGAATTCAAAAGTTATAAGCACAAAAACCAAGTTAAGACTATTCAATTCAAATGTAATATCCACCCTCATTTATGCATGCGAAAGCTGGAAAACAACTAAATAAATAGACAAGAAATTAGACTCTTTTGAAAACAAATGCCTAAGGAAAATACTCGGCATCAAGTGGAATGAATTCAAGAACAATGCAGATATAAGACAGATGACTGAACAACAACCAGTCTCATGGTCGATCAGGAAAAGGAGATGCACATATGTTGGTCACTTGATGAGGAGAAATGTTCAGAGAATCCCAAAACAAGCTATCAAGTGGAACACAACAGGCCGAGGAAAAAAAGGCAGACAGCGTGAAACTCTGAAGAGGACATTATTAAGTGGCGAACTACTTTGCGAGCCCTATGTGACGTTTAACGGCACGGGAAGGATATAAGATATAAGATAAGATAAGATATTTTGTGCATCCTCCATACATATTCTGGTAAGATTGATAAATTTATAAGGTATCTAAAATTATTTCATAATTTTCCATTATAATAGATAGTATTTTGTAGCTTGTTTGTAGTAATGATATTCCTCTGTAGTTTTCACACTTGCTCTTATCACCTTTTTTGAATACTGGGATCAGTAATGATTCTCTCCATTCAGTTGGGAGTTTTTCTTCTCTCCATATTTGTTGTATTAGTGCACATATCTGTTCTTGTAGATTTAGACCTCCCTCCTTAATCAGTTCTGCAGCAATTCCTTCTGAAGCAGTTGCTTTGTTGTTTCATACAAACATGATACTGTAGATGACTTCTTCTAAGTCTGGTTCCTCTATTTCAGGTTCACAAGTCTGTATTTCTTCGCATGGTAATGTGCTTATAGGCTCTTCACAGTTTAATGTTTTTTCAGATTACTATTTCCATCTGGTACATATTTTCTCTTCGTTATTTATCATGTTTCCATTACTTTCCCTCAAACTCTGTACAGGTTGTTTATACCCTTGCTTTACTGTTCACAATTCTTTATAGAATTCCCTGCTTTTCTTATTCTGATGACATGTCTGCATCTTGCTTACCATGTCTTTCATACATGTCGTTTTTGTTGACGAATAACTTTTTTGAGTTTCTTTACATTGTGTTTGGTACTTCTCCTCATTTGTTTTGTTGTTCATGTCATTCAACCATATCTGTCTTGCTGTTCTTTTCTTTATGACTGCCTTTCTGTAAATTTCACTGAACTAGTTCTTTTTTATTTTTGGTCTAGACTCTCGGACACTCTGCCGATGTGTTCTTTATAATGGTTTTTATATCTTCTCACCTGTCATCATTGCTTCTATTTTCTTCATTCTCTCTTGTCTTTATCTTATGGTTTAGCTCATTTCTGAATTTTTCTTTAGTTTCTTCTCTTTTCAAAGCGTCTCTATTTATTACTGAGCTTTTAGTTAATTTACTATAACAGTTTTTCTTCAGTCTGAATTTTAATTAAGCTCCAACAAGATAATGGTCGGTGGTGCATTCAGTCCCTCTGTAACTTCTGATCTGAAGTTTGTTTGTTGTGTGCTTGGTATCAATTAAAACTTGGTCTATCTGGTTGCATGTTAGATTATATGGAGATTTTCATGTTTGTTTATGGATGTTCTTATTTTGAAAACGTGTGCTACTTATTCTTATTCCATAAGCTTCTGCCATATTTATTAGTCTCCATCCATTATCATTAGATGTTTCATGCAGACTTTCTTTTCCTCTGATGTGTCTGTGTGACTCTTCCTTTCCTATCTTTGCATTGAAATCTCCTAGTATTATCAGTATATCATGTTTCTGGGTCTTCTCTATTACTCTCTAACGTGTTGTAAAATTCTTCTTTGACTTCATCCTTCGTATCTTCTGTTGGTGCATGCTCATTAATCATTGTTATATTTTGCTTTGTTCCCTTGAAGCAAAGCTGCTGATTCTTTCATTGATGGCACTGAAGTCCATCATTAAATCCCATACTTTTCTCTTGACAGCAAAACTTGTCCCAAGTTCATGTCTTCCACTGGTACTACCTCCGTATACTAGTACCATTTCTCCTACGACTGTTATATCTTCTCCAAGTCATCTGATTTCCTGTAATGCTGTAACATCCATGTCCTACCTACTTAGTTCATCTGCTAATTCTTTAGCTGCCCCTTGTCTCTATAAACTTCTTATATTCCATGTTCCAAATCTCATAATATTTGTGACGTTACAAGGTCGTAATCCATTTTTATCCGTCGAATCTCGATGGTTCTCTGTCTGTTTTATGCCACTAATCTGGAAGACCAGGGTACAAGTTTCGTCTGACCCCTACCTCAGCAGACCTTCCCAGCTTGGTCTGACCCCTACACCCGCAGACCTTCCCAGCTTGGTCTGACCCCTACCCCCGCAGACCTTCCCAGCTTGGTCTGACCCCTACCCCCGCAGACCTTCCCAGCTTGTTTGCCAGGAGTAAAACTGCCGCTGGTATAGCTCTGGGGGTGGTCAGGGTAGGCAAGCTGTCACGCCACGACATGGCCCCCGCTCTGTGTATATAATTTTTATGTACGTTTACTTCATTATGTTGGTTTCATTTCATTTAATCATTTTTCCTTTCATTATTATGCGATAATACTTTTATATGCAATGTTTTTATTTTTGTGAAAACTTGATTTAAAAGCATGAACCGACATCAATATATTGTTTTCTTTAGTTTGTAACTAACACAGCACAGTCTATCGTGAAAGGACTAGCTTGTAACTAACACAGCACAGTCTATCGTGAAGGGACTAGTTTGTATCTAACACAGCACAGTCTATCGTGAAGGAACTAGTTTGTAACTAACACAGCACAGTCTATCGTGAAGTAACTAGTTTGTAACTAACACAGCACAGTCTATCGTGAAGGAACTAGTTTGTAACTAACACAGCACAAGCTATCGTGAAGGGAATCTTCTTTGACAAAACTTGACCATGTCCCAAGAACGAAGAATGTTTTTTGCGAGTTAAATCTTTTAAAGAAAATATGGAAGGGATTAAACTTGAACAGGTCGATACTCAACTAACTTGACTTTCTGTCTGAAGAATTAAATTCTCCTACATTCATGTATTAGTAGTATTAAAAGCCAAATTTGCGGTCTTTTTAACTTTATCTGGTAAATATTTTCACACACATTATTACACTCGTCATGTTATGTCTTTGCTGAGAAAATAACAAAGAAAACATTGGCTGTAGATCTCATTAAAGGTATCACACGAATAATTAGTCCTCTGTGTCTTTCTGTTCGAATACCATGAGCTATGATTTTGTTTGATTAAGATTCTCTCCGAAACGTCACAAATGTGTGCTCGATAAGTAATAACACTGTTACTACTTGTTCAAGTTTAAACATTTCATGAAAGATATAATCGATACATTTGTTCGTCAGGCCAACATTCGATTACAAATCTCAGCTCAGATGCCACCTGGACGATTATCTGATGAGAGTCTATTTGGTATTTGAGTAATGTTCGTTTCATCTTCTGACTGGATATTTATTTTCCATAATTTCATTTTAACTCTCTAACCTGTATCGAGTTCAATAGGATTCACATAGCGCATTATTACTAAATTTACTGCAGTGAACAGTCCCCACAGAGACATGTATTCATACAGTTACATATCCACCAGCCAAAACAGCATAGATTAGATCTTTTCACTCCATTAAGATTCCATAATCTGCTTACCTACCTACCTACCTACCTACCTAGTTCATCTGCTAATCTTTAGCTGCCCCTTGTCTCTATAAACTTCTTATATTCCATGTTCCAAATTCATAATATTGTGACGTTTCAAGGTCGTAATCCATTTTTATCCGTCGAATCTCGAGGCTTCTCTGTCTGTTTTATGCCACTAATCTTTTTTACGGAGATGGGGTGGTTGACCCCATGCCCCAACCTCCCAACCTGGAAGACCAGGGTACAAGTTTCGTCTGACCCCTACCTCCGCAGACCTTCCCAGCTTGGTCTGACCCCTACCCCCGCAGACCTTCCCAGCTTGGTCTGACCCCTACCCCCGCAGACCTTCCCAGCTTGGTCTGACCCCTACCCCCGCAGACCTTCCCAGCTTGGTCTGACCCCTACCCCTGCAGACTTTCCCAGCTTGGTTGGACCTGCCAGGAGTAAAACTGCCGCTGGTATAGCTCTGGGGGTGGTCAGGGTACGCAAGCTGTCACGCCACGACATGGCCCCCACTTCGTGTATATAATTTTTATGTAAGTTTACTTCATTATGTTGGTTTCATTTCCTTGAATCATTTTTCCTTTCATTATTATGCGATAATACTTTTATATGCAATGTTTTAATTTTTGTGAAAACTTGATTTAAAAGCATGAATCGACATCAATATATTGTTTTTTATAGTTTGTAACTAACACAGCACAGGCTATCGTGAAAGGACTAGTTTGTAACTAACACAGCACAGTCTATCGTGAAGGGACTAGTTTGTATCTAACACAGCACAGTCTATCGTGAAGGAACTAGTTTGTAACTAACACAGCACAGTCTATCGTGAAGTAACTAGTTTGTAACTAACACAGCACAGTCTATCGTGAAGGAACTAGTTTGTAACTAACACAGCACAAGCTATCGTGAAGGGAATCTTCTTTGACAAAACTTGACCATGTCCCAAGAACGAAGAATGTTTTTTGCGAGTTAAATCTTTTAAAGAAAATATGGAAGGGATTAAACTTGAACAGGTCGATACTCAACTAACTTGACTTTCTGTCTGAAGAATTAAATTCTCCTACATTCATGTATTAGTAGTATTAAAAGCCAAATTTGCGGTCTTTTTAACTTTATCTGGTAAATATTTTCACACACATTATTACACTCGTCATGTTATGTCTTTGCTGAGAAAATAACAAAGAAAACATTGGCTGTAGATCTCATTAAAGGTATCACACGAATAATTAGTCCTCTGTGTCTTTCTGTTCGAATACCATGAGCTATGATTTTGTTTGATTAAGATTCTCTCCGAAACGTCACAAATGTGTGCTCGATAAGTAATAACACTGTTACTACTTGTTCAAGTTTAAACATTTCATGAAAGATATAATCGATACATTTGTTCGTCAGGCCAACATTCGATTACAAATCTCAGCTCAGATGCCACCTGGACGATTATCTGATGAGAGTCTATTTGGTATTTGAGTAATGTTCGTTTCATCTTCTGACTGGATATTTATTTTCCATAATTTCATTTTAACTCTCTAACCTGTATCGAGTTCAATAGGATTCACATAGCGCATTATTACTAAATTTACTGCAGTGAACAGTCCCCACAGAGACATGTATTCATACAGTTACATATCCACCAGCCAAAACAGCATAGATTAGATCTTTTCACTCCATTAAGATTCCATAATCTGCTTACCTACCTACCTACCTACCTACCTACCTACCTACCTACCTTCCTACCTACCTACCTATCTACCTTCCTACCTACCTACCTTCCTACCTACCTACCTTCCTACCTACCTACCTACTTAAATACCTACCTACCTATCTAATTTACCTACCTACCTACCTACCTGCATACCTATTTGCCAGTCTGCTTGTCTACCTTCCTATCTAACTGTCTACTTACCTACTTATAGACCTGTCTTTCTTTCTACCTACCTAACTCTCTAGCAACCAGTCTGCCTGCTTGTCTAAATACCATTTATATATCCCTTTGTTTATTCATGTATCTCTACTTCTCTGTACTTTCTCTCTCTCTCTTTCTCTCTCTCTCTCTCTCTCTCGTGCCTAATTCTTAATCCTTTTAAAATAAAGTATGTTCGTTATTTTGTTCATTCTCTCTCCCTCATCCTCTGTCTTTCTGTTCGAATACTATGAAACGTGAATTTCTCCACTGCTGTCTTAAGTTGTAAGTTTAATTCAAGCTTGTATTTAGTTTAATTCGCCTGTACTTAGTTTTTTTCAAGTCAGTATTTATCATAGTTCTAAATGACGACCTGCCACAGGCCAGTGCTGCAAGTGGACATTCGGCTCCAGGTTCAGTACGTTTTTGGCATCAGAGCAAACGACATTATCACATACTTGCTCCGGCGCCTCCTCCAGTGATATCACAGCAAACGAGAATATCACATACTTGCTAAGCCGAATTCTCCAGTGATATCACAGCAAAGAAGAATATCACATACTTGCTCCGGCACCTCCTCCAGTAACATGACAGCAAACGAGAATATCACATACTTGCTCCGGCACCTGCTTCAGTGATATCACAGCAAACGAGAATATCACATACTTGCTCCGGCGATTGCTACAGTGATATCACAGCAAACGAGAATATCACATACTTCCTCAGGGACCTGCTACAGTGATATCACAACAAACGAGAATATCACATACTTGCTCCGTCGCCAGTGCCAGTGACATCACAGCAAATAAGAATATCACATACTTGCTCCGACGACTGTTCCAGGGACATCACAGCAAAACGAGAATATCACATACTTGCTCCGGCGCCTTTGCCAGTGACATCACAGCAAACAAGAATATCACATACTTGCTCCACCGCCAGTGCCAGTGACATCACAGGAAACGAGAATATCACATACTTGCTCCACCGCCAGTGCCAGTGACATCACAGAAAACAAGAATATCACATACTTGCTCCACCGCCAGTGCCAGTGACATCACAGAAAACAAGAATATCACATACTTGCTCCACCGCCAGTGCCAGTGACATCACAGCAAACAAGAATATCACATACTTGCTCCACCGCCAGTGCCAGTGACATCACAGGAAACGAGAATATCACATACTTGTGAAAACTTGATTTAAAAGCATGAATCGACATCAATATATTGTTTTTTATAGTTTGTAACTAACACAGCACAGGCTATCGTGAAAGGACTAGTTTGTAACTAACACAGCACAGTCTATCGTGAAGGGACTAGTTTGTAACTAACACAGCACAGTCTATCGTGAAGGGACTAGTTTGTAACTAACACAGCACAGTCTATCGTGAAGGGACTCTTCTTTGACAAAACTTGACCATGTCCCAGCAACGAAGAATGTTTTTTGCGAGTTAAATCTTTTAAAGAAAATCTGGACGGGATTAAACCTGAACAGGTCGATACTCAATAAACCTGACTTTCTGTCTGAAGAATTAAATTGCTCTACATTCATGTATTAGTAGTATTAAAAGCAAACTCTGCCGTCTTTTTAACTTTATCTGGTAAATATTTTGACCCACATTATTACACTCGTCATGTTATGTCTTTGCTGAGAAAATGAGAAAGAAAACATTGCGTTAGATCTCATTAAAGATATCACACGAATAATTACTCCCCTGTGTCTTTCTGTTCGAATACGATGAGCTATGATTTTGTTTGATTAAGATTCTCTCCGAAACGTCACAAATGTGTGCTCGATAAGTAATAACACTGTTACTACTTTTTCAAGTTTAAACATTTCATTAAAGGTATAATCGATACATTTGTTCGTCAGGCCAACGTTCGATTACAATACTCAGTTCAGAAGCCACCTGGACGATTATGTGATGTGAGTCTATTTAGTATTTGGGTTTTGTTCGTTTCATCTTCTGACTGGATATTTATTTTTCATAATTTATCTGTTTAACTCTCTAACCTATATCGAGTTCAATA
This sequence comes from Achatina immaculata, assembly GCA_009760885.1. Lineage (NCBI taxonomy): Eukaryota > Metazoa > Mollusca > Gastropoda > Stylommatophora > Achatinidae > Lissachatina > Lissachatina immaculata. The sequence continues at coordinate 42,002,928 of CM019693.1, forward strand.
GGATTCAAATAGTGCATTATTACTAAATTTACTGCAGTCAACAGTCCCCACAGAGACAAGTATTCATACAGTTACATATCCACCAGCCAAAACAACATAGATTAGATCTTTTCACTCGATTAAGATTCCATAATCTGCTTACCTACCTACCTACCTACCTACCTACCTACCTACCTTCCTACCTTCCTACCTACCTTCCTACCTACCTACCTACCTACCCTCCTATCTACCTACCTACCTACCTACCTACCTATCTACCTACCTACCTACCTTCCTACCTTCCTACCTACCTACCTACCTACCTACCTAACTATCTAATTTACCTACCTACCTATCTACCTACCTACCTACATACCTATTTGCCAGTCTGCTTATCTACCTTCCTATCTAACTGTTACTTACCTTCTTATAGACCTGTCTTTCTTTCTACCTACCTAACTCTCTAGCAACCAGTCTGCCTGCTTGTCTAAATACCATTTATATATCTCTTTGTTTATTCATGTATCTCTACTTCTCTGTACTTTCTCTCTCTCTCTCTCTCTCTCTCTCTCTCTCTCTCTCGTGCCCAATTCTTAATCCTTTTAAAATAAAGTATGTTCGTTATTTTGTTCATTCTCTCTCCCTCATCCTCTGTCTTTCTGTTCGAATACTATGAAACGTGAATTTCTCCACTGCTGTCTTAAGTTGTAAGTTTAATTCAAGCTTGTATTTAGTTTAATTCGCCTGTACTTAGTTTTTTTCAAGTCAGTATTTATCATAGTTCTAAATGACCACCTGCCACAGGCCAGTGCTGCAAGTGGACATTCAGCTCCATGTTCAGTAAGTTTTTGGCATCAGAGCAAACGACATTATCACATAATTGCTCCGGCGCCTCCTCCAGTGATATCACAGCAAACGAGAATATCACATACTTGCTAAGCCGCCTTCTCCAGTGATATCACAGCAAACGAGAATATCACATACTTGCTCCGGCACCTGCTCCAGTGACATGACAGCAAACGAGAATATCACATACTTGCTCCTGCCAGTGCCAGTGACATGACAGCAAACGAGAATATCACATACTTGCTCCTGCCAGTGCCAGTGACATGACAGCAAACGAGAATATCACATACTTGCTCCGGCGATTGCTACAGTGATATCACAGCAAACGAGAATATCACACACTTGCTCCGGCACCTGCTCCAGTGACATGACAGCAAATGACATTATCACATACTTGCTCCTGCCACTGCCAGTGACATGACAGCAAACGAGAATATCACATACTTGCTCCTGCCAGTGACATGACAGCAAACGAGAATATCACATACTTGCTCCGGCGATTGCTACAGTGATATCACAGCAAACGAGAATATCACATAATTTTTCCGGCGCCTGCTACAGTGATATCACTTCAGACGAGAATATCACATACTTGCTCAGGGACCTGCTACAGTGATATCACAGCACACGAGAATATAACATACTTGCTCAGGGACCTGCTACAGTGATATCACAGCAAAGAAGAATATCACATACTTGTTCCGGCGCCTGCTCCAGCGATATCACAGCAAACGAGAATATCACATACTTGCTCCGGCGCCTGCTCCAGTGACATCACAGCAAACGAGAATATCACATACTTGCTCCGGCGCTTGCTCCAGTGATATCACAGGAAACGAGAATATCACATACTTCCTTCGGCGCCTGTGCCAGTGACATCACAGCACACGAGAATATCACATACTTGCTCCCGCCAGTGATATCACAGTAAACGAGAATATCACATTCTCGCTCCTGCACCAGTGCCACTGACATCACAGTAAACGAGAATATCACATACTCGCTCCGGCACCAGTGACAGTGACATCACAGCAAACGAGAATATCACATACTCGCTCCGGCTAATGATATCACAACAAACGAGAATATCACATACTTGCTCCGGCGCCTGTGCCAGTGATATCACAGCAAACAAGAATATCACATACTTGCTCCGACGACTGTTCCAGGGACATCACAGCAAACGAGAATATCACATACTTGCTCCGGCGCCTTTGCCAGTGACATCACAGCAAACAAGAATATCACATACTTGCTCCACCGCCAGTGCCAGTGACATCACAGGAAACGAGAATATCACATACTTGCTCCACCGCCAGTGCCAGTGACATCACAGAAAACAAGAATATCACATACTTGCTCCACCGCCAGTGCCAGTGACATCACAGAAAACAAGAATATCACATACTTGCTCCACCGCCAGTGCCAGTGACATCACAGCAAACAAGAATATCACATACTTGCTCCACCGCCAGTGCCAGTGACATCACAGGAAACGAGAATATCACATACTTGCTCCACCGCCAGTGCCAGTGACATCTCCTGGAAGGTACAAGAACCGTCCCTCGTTGTGTCCATGCACAGTGATGAAAAGTTATCCGTGGACAAAGAATGCTTACATATCCTCAGATGTTCTCAAAAGGGAGGCACTCACAGGCATCTCTAAGCAGGTATACGGCCTCAACCTTCCAAACGCACAGCGGAATGTATTAGCCATGTTTGTTAATAACATTTACGACACCGATCACTGGCGGAGATATCCATGTAGCACCGAAACTCACAGCTCACACTGATGCCCCGGGCACTTAACTCAGTAGCAAGGGCAACAAACCAGACTACCAACCAACAACACAACAAAACTGTCGCAGAAAAAGCGTAGAGAAAGGCAAACAAAGACACGCTCATCAAAGCTCAATTTCACCCTTTCTCAATGTTGGAAACGGACATGTCCAATCTTTGTAGAATAAGATTCATTAGATGTTTATCACAACCTACAAATCTACTTCTCGAATGATGATGATGATGATGATGATGACGACGACGATGATGATGATTATGATGATGATAATGATGATGAAGAATTCAGTGGTATGTCAAAACATTTTTCTTCTGTGTAGACACGAGAACAGAAAGATGCCTTCAAAGTGTGGCTGTTAAAATAAACGTCACCAGCAGATGCGCCAAATCGAATCGCAACTCACTGGCTAAGCTGTTATTATCACCTGTCACTGATCAGGCTGTTATGACCACATGTCACTGATCAGGCTATTATGACCACATGTCACTGATCAGGATATTATGACCACATGTCACTGATCAGGCTGTTATGACCACATGTCACTGATCAGGCTATTATGACCACATGTCACTGATCAGGCTATTATGACCACATGTCATTGGCTAAGCTGTTATGACCACCTGTCACTGGTTAGCGCTGCATGTGGACATGTGGGATATTAGTAGGTCAAGATTCATTAGGCACTGATCACAAATTCCACATCCACTTCTGTTTTTGAGGAAGAAATTAATTTTTAAAAAATAAAGCCATCAACTTTAGTGTTTATAACGTTCTCAGAGGACAAGGCTGGTTGTCTATAGATACCATCTTATCTAAGAGAAGGTAACTCAAAGTCTTGCTGAACTTATTGTTTTAGACTTTGAGAGGATCTACTGAGGAAAAACGTTCTTGAGAAGTTCAAGTACTTAAATAATTAGAGAAATTCAAGTATTCTAATAATTAGAGAAGTTCAAGTGATTTAATAATTAGGGAATTTCAAGCGTTCTAGTAATTAGAGAAGTTCAAGAGTTCTTATAATTAGAGAAGTTCAAGAGTTCTTATAATTAGAGAAGTTCAAGTGTTCTAATAATTAGAAAAGTTCAAGTGTTCTAATAATTAGAAAAGTTTAAGTGTTTTAATAAATAGAAACATTCAAGTGTTCTAATAATTAGAGAAGTTCAAATGTTCAAATAATGATTTCTTTTATTCTACAAACTTCTGTAAGAAAAAAAACGTCAGACTAAAGCAAGGTCCCTTCTTCTTAGACTATATAAACTTTGTGAAGTAAGGGAGGGCCACGCTGTACTGACAGCACTGAATAAACCCAGGCTTCATTTTCTACATGGACAAGACACTGTAGATCTGTCTCGTCTAGTGTCAAGGTTATATCAACCACATGCAGGAATATCTGAAGAGTAATAAATTATTACATCCCGTTCAGTGGGTCTCCCTCTCTCTCTCTCTCTCCCCTTTCGCTTTCTCTCTCTCTCACTCACTCACTCACTCACTCACTCACTCACTCACTCACTCACTCACTCACTCACTCACTCACTCACTCAATCCCTTTCCTCTTCTCTACCTGCAGCCTTTAAATGATAACCATATCAGCAAGCAAATATTACGTGGCCTGTTTGAGAAGAGATATGGGGAAAGAGGAGGGGGGAAACAGAGAAAGCCTGGACTTATAAAAAAACTGACACACAAAGATAATCATGGGGAGTCTATGAAAGATGTTTCTCTCAGTAACGGGGGTTGAGAGTTGCTGGAAACATCTCTCTCGCTCACACACACACACCACAGATAGATAGATAGATAGATAGATAGATAGATAGATAGATAGATAGATAGATAGATAGATAGATAGATAGATAGATAGATAGATAGATAGATAGAATGAATGAATGAATGAATGAATCTTTATTTTTCAAGGGTAAAGAATTGGGCAAGCAGGCCCGTCTTACATTCTGCCCTTCATCACTCCATCTTTCATTGTTCCCACACCATAGATAGATAGATAGATAGATAGATAGATAGATAGATAGATAGATAGATAGATAGATAGATAGATAGAGAGAGGGAGAGGGAAAGAGCGAGTTTTCTTATTGATGCTGCGTTGTTTGTGGAGTAAACGAGGGCCAGAAATACAGAGAAAAGGCGCAAGCACAAAGAGACCAGACTTTGCTGAGTAGACATGGCTTTATGTCACTGTCATCTGTCAAATAATGGTAGAATCATCCAAGAGGGAAACTTCTAAACAAAAGGAAAGCTCCATAAATAGTTAGTGCATGTCTCTTCAAAACCCCTTTCTATGACGAAAACATCAGGTATAACTGCCTGTCGTAAAATAAAATACTTTAAAACTCATTGGAACAGAGTTAGAAAAATGGTGGAGTTTTATACATAGAAAAGGAATAAAACTTGAAAAAACATCAGCAATAAATGTTACCAATAGTTCCTATTTTTAACTGCACACCATACTTTATCGTCTCTCTAAACCAGATGTTGGCATATAATCTATTTTAGTTTTTTTTTCTGGAATTCGTGTCAGTAAATCAATATTCTAATTTTAACGTAGTTGAAGTGATGCACCTTTCCATGGCACCCATTTTGGTGGTGGAGCTGAAACAGGTGCTTTCTTGAGTCTACACTGAGTCTTCCAAAAAGTTATTATAAATCTAACTTTTCATCCGACGCGATATCTCTACTTCAAAATTATCACTGCATCAGCTGCACAGAACAATAGTTTATTGTCACCAAGAGACTAGAACAACAATAGGTATTTGACATTGTTATCAATATTTGTAGATTGATTATATTTATCTAATGTTTGTACAAATGTTTTACTTCCCGCTCTGCCAGAGACTACTAAGACGAAGTGGAAGATGGCCAGAAATCTTGACTATCATTTATTATATTGTGTGAAAGCATACGACTCCAAACGTCATGGCCGAAGTGTCTTGACCTTGTATCATTTTCCTATGAAACTCATAGAAACTGTTCGGGGCTTTACAGTCTGTTCGACAACATCAGGATGGACTCTTTCGTGTTGTGAAAAAGCCTATTAAAATATAGTTTTGCAGTAAAATTGTAGGGTTATGACCAGTGCTCTTATGAACGTTGGACAACTAACTGTGACCTCTAGTTATATGCAAGAAGCAAGAAAAAGAAAGTAATAAAATCTCTAGGATTAATAAGATGACATTACAGACTTTAAAAAGTAATTTTAATAGGCAGTGCGAGATACAGAATAAACCAGTGATGTTCTATCAATTATTCTATCGGTTTTCAGTTCTTTTCCAGTTATTTATTATGTAATATGCACATACAAGTATACAAACATATATACATTTATACATACATTACATTACATACGTGCATACATACATAAATACATACATACATACATACATACATACATACATTCATTCATTCATTCCTTTGCATGTCCCTTGCGGAACTTTGCCTCCCAAACAGCACTCCTGTAGGCCTCTCGGTTGTGAGCAAGATGGCCTGCTGCTGCTGCATCCATTTCCAGATCATCAACGATGTCTTGCAGCCATCTTCGTTTCGGTCTTCCTCTTTTTCTTTTTCCCATTATGTATCCTTCCAATACGGTCTTCTCTAAATTATCATGACGTTTAATGTGGCCAAAATATTTAAGTTTTCTCTCTTTAATCCTCTTTACTAGCCAGCCTTCTTCAATATTAAGCTCTTGTAGTATAGATATATTTGTTCTTTTTTGTGTCCACGATATTTGGAGAACTCTTCTATAGCATTTACATTCAAAGGCATTTATGTGCTTCTCAGCTGTTTTGTACATACATACATACATATATACATAGAACTCTTTCAAGTTTTTACTAAGTTTTGGAACAAATTTCATACATACATGCTGTTCTTCAAACTCATTCGCTATCACTTTATCATTAATCCGACGAACACCTTATGCACCTGTTCACTTCACCAGATGTAGCTTTACGACTAATGCTCAAAGTGGAACAGAACAAATGGCGGTTTGTTGGTAATACTTTCCTCCATGTACGCTCATTAGCCAAACTGCGCCGTCTGTGCCGGTCGGCTGGACATTTGAAAAGTTCGCACTTTTCCTGTTTTTGAACACTCCTCACAATACATACATGCACACATATACACACATACATATACATACACACATATACAGAAACACATATACAGAAACATATACATATACATACACACTTATACATACACACATATACATACATACAAACATACATACCCACCTACATACACACATACATACATACAAACATACATACATCATACATACTATATACATGCATATATACATACATACATACTATATAGATGTATATATACATAAAAACATTGTTAGAAATATTGTTGTAAATTATTTTAAAGTTTGTTAAAAAACACATGTTAGAATATCTGTTCTGAAAATGCATATTGTTTATGTGTATGTATGTGTTTATGCGTGTGTGAGAGCCATTTTATTAGGTTAATTACTTCTTCTCTTTTATTTTGAATGTAACAGTTTAATCTTACACTCTTTTGATATCTTTTTTGTATCTATTGTAATTTTTATACTTGTACTAAATCAAGTGTGTGGGAAGAATGAAAGATGGAGTGATGAAAGGCAGAATGTAAGACGGGCCTGCGTCGCCAATTCTTTACCCTTTAAAAATAACAATCATTTATTCATTCATACTTTCACTCATTCATTCATACATACATAGAAATATACATACATACATACATACATACATACATACATACATACATACATACATTCATACATACATACATACATACATACATACAAAAAGACATACATATATACACAGAAACTAGAAAACATTCATATTCAGAAATGTTAATTCTGTACGTTGATAGACTCAGTCTTATCTGTTGTTGTTTCTGTACACGTATTGAGACGATACAAAAAGTTATAACAGATGAAGCTATTATCGTATCTGTTCACTTTCTTTTGTTCAGATTCAGTAGAAAAACTGACCATAAATAACTGCTTCTTTGTTGACCCCTGGTTTTTATACTGAACCAGTATTACATAACTAGGAATTTGTTATTTTGGTTTTATAGTATTTGTTGTTTCAATAATTCATAGGTTGATCAGGGTACAAATAATTTTACTTTCATGTTTGTAGCTGTTACTTGAGTCGCTTTGATTGTCTGACATTATCAGGGCATTTAGTGACAAGAGAATATAAACTTCCCTTGATCTAATTGGTTACTTCGTGGAGCTGCAAATAATTCCCTTTAGTCAGAGAGCTGGGTTAGACTAGATATATTTGTGTATATACCGCGCGTAGTTATTCGTTTCTTGTCTAATGAAAGTCAGACCTCCAGATGTTCACTGCTGAATGAAGAAGAAATATGGAGACAAGTGCGTGTCGCTTTAGCGAATTTCAATAGCTCAGGACGTTCGATAGAAGGGTGTCTGTACTGTTTCATTCTGACTGTATACACTGGCCTCACATTGCCAGAAGTGTTGACATCGTGAAAATCGGTGGATAACAACTGATGAAATTGCTGAAAATCCTAAGACTGGCTATGGTTCAGTGCAGCACAACATTCACGAAGTTGCATTCTCCTCCTTGCTAGTAACAAAACAGCTCACCCCAGAACTGAAAGATGGTCACGAGAATGTCTGTGACACAGTTTACCACCTGCTGTAACTAACTTAGGCGGATTTCTAAGATGTAAAGTCACTGGAGACGGATGCTGGGTACATTACTTCCAGACGAAAACAAAAAGAGCTTGCAGGGAATCGTGGTATTCTTCCTCGTTAAAGCTAAATAAGTGCTATACAACTCCGTTAACCGGAATATTGATGCTTACTCTCTTCTGAGACTAGAAAGTCCAGTCCTATAGCATTAACAAAAGCGAATTATTCTGTGATATGGTCACAGCATGATTACGCACAGTCTCACACATTTTGAATATCTTCCACATTCTGCATACACACTTATACATACACACATACATACATACATACATACACACATACATACATACAAACATACATACATCATACATACTATATACATGCATATATACATACATACATACATACATACTATATAGATGTATATATACATAAAAACATTGTTAGAAATATTGTAGTAAATTATTTTAAAGTTTGTTAAAAAACACATGTTAGAATATCTGTTCTGAAAATGCATATTGTTTATGTGTATGTATGTGTTTATGCGTGTGTGAGAGCCATTTTATTAGGTTAATTACTTCTTCTCTTTTATTTTGAATGTAACAGTTTAATCTTACACTCTTTTGATATCTTTTTTATATCTATTGTAATTTTTATACTTCTATTAAATCGAGTGTGTGGGAAGAATGAAAGATGGAGTGATGAAGGGCAGAATGTAAGACGGGCCTGCGTGCCCAATTCTTTACCCTTTAAAAATAACAATCATTTATTCATTCATACATTCACTCATTCATTCATACATACATAGAAATATACATACATACATACATACATACATACATACATACATACATACATACATACATACAAAAAGACATACATATATACACAGAAACTAGAAAACATTCATATTCAGAAATGTTAATTCTGTACGTTGATAGACTCAGTCTTATCTGTTGTTAATTCTGTACACGTATTGAGACGATACAAAAAGTTATAACAGATGAAGCTATTATCGTATCTGTTCACTTTCTTTTGTTCAGATTCAGTAGAAAAACTGACCATAAATAACTGCTTCTTTGTTGACCCCTGGTTTTTATACTGAACCAGTATTACATAACTAGGAATTTGTTATTTTGGTTTCATAGTATTTGTTGTTTCAATAATTCATAGGTTGATCAGGGTACAAATAATTTTACTTTCATGTTTGTAGCTGTTACTTGAGTCGCTTTGATTGTCTGACATTATCAGACCATTTAGTGACAAGAGAATATAAACTTCCCGTGATCTAATTGGTTACTTCGTGGAGCTGCAAATAATTCCCTTTAGTCAGAGAGCTGGGTTAGACTATATATATGTGTGTATATACCGCGCGTAGTTGTTCGTTTCTTGTCTAATGAAAGTCAGAGCTCCAGATGTTCACTGCTGAATGAAGAAGAAATATGGAGACAAGTGCGTGTCGCTTTAGCGAATTTAAATAGCTCAGGAGGTTCGATAGAAGGGTGTCTGTACTGTTTCATTCTGACTGTATACACTGACCTCACATTGCCAGAAGTGTTGACATCGTGAAAACCGGTGGATAACAACTGATGAAATTGCTGAAAATCCTAAGACTGGCTATGGTTCAGTGCAGCACAACATTCACGAAGTTGCATTCTCCTCCTTGCTAGTAACAAAACAGCTCACCCCAGAACTGAAAGATGGTCACGAGAATGTCTGTAAAATAGTTTACCACCTGCTGTACCTGACGGAGGTGGATTTCTAAGATGTAAAGTCACTGGAGACGAATGCTGGGTACATTACTTCCAGACGAAAACAAAAAGAGCTTGCAGGGAATCGTGGTATTCTTCCTCGTTAAAGCTAAATAAGTGCTATACAACTCCGTTAACCGGAATATTGATGCTTACTCTCTTCTGAGACTAGAAAGTCCAGTCCTATAGCATTAACAAAAGCGAATTATTCTGTGATATGGTCACAGCATGATTACGCACAGTCTCACACATTTTGAATATCTTCCACATTCTGCATATCCACACGACATCGCACCATATGAATATCATGTGTTCGTATCACCCCAAGGAGGCACTAGAGAGAAGAAAATGAGAAAGAACTAGGAAATTAAAAGGCTTTGCATAACTGGGTACAGGTTTATTCAAAATATTTTTTTTACTCTTGGAATAATGGCATTAATGAAACATTAAACAGTAACAGAATAATTTTCTTGTTTTCAATTATTGGTCCCAATTTTTTCTTCTGTTTTATTTTCTTAGGCAGACAGTTTACAGTGCAAATAAATAACATGGCGGAAAACGTTCAAGAGAAAAATAAAACGAACACGTCTAGACTGAAGTTAAATGCAGATGACAAAAGTTAGAGAACTCTGTTACCAATTCAGGACTGTCAAAATCTATAGCAGATGAACCTAGCCTACGAAATGTGCCGTGTATGGTCCTTTACAACAAAAATTATTATTAAATCGCTCAACGGCTGGCAGAGAGAATAGACAGTGAGAAGTTATGTAATCAGAAGAATATGCGGCGAGAAGCTGTGTGATCACAAGAATATGCAGTGAGAAGCTGTGTGATCACAAGAATATGCAGTGAGAAGCTGTGTGATCACAAGAATATGCAGTGAGAAGCTGTGTGATCACAAGAATATGCAGTGAGAAGCTGTGTGATCACAAGAATATGCAGTAAGATGATGTATGGTCACAAGAATATGCAGTGAGAAACTGTGTGATCACAAGAATATGCAGTGAGAAACTGTGTGATCACAAGAGTATGCAGTGAGAAACTGTGTGATCTCAAAATTATGCAGTGAGAAACGGTGTGATCTAAAAAATATGCAGTGAGAAACTGTGTGATCACACGAATATGCAATGAGAAACTGTGTCATCACCAGAATATACGGCGAGAAACTGTGTCATCACAAGAATATACAGTGAGAAGCTGTGTGATCACAAGAATATACGGCGAGAAACTGTGTCATCACCAGAATATACGGCGAGAAGCTGTGTGATCACAAGAATATACAGTGAGAAGCTGTGTGATCACATAAATATATTTTGTGAAGATTTGTAGACAGAATAAAGATTTGTAAAATTGAGAGAGTCTAATACTAACTATTCTAAATTTACTATAGTGGAGTAGGTTTTAACTTGATGTACCTTGTGGTTTTCACAGTTTAACAATCTCGAGAATATCTGAATAATGATACACTGTTTATTAATTAAACAAATGAAGAATATGGTCCATTTTACAATAGAAATATATTTTCTTGCACACGTCTGTAGTGATCAAATTAATTGCTTAATTCATTAATGAGGAATTAATTTATTTTCGATTAATAGTTTTCTTTTTTAAAGATCAGTAGCAGTGCCTATAAATTTGTAATATCCAATAAGTGTTTCCGATTTTATAATTTACAATAAGATTTAAATTTAGAGTTGTAGTTGTAGTATATGAAAAAAGACAAACTTGAATTAATCATTTGAATAATGTCTACTAGTATATGCATTATGCCGTAAATATTTCTATAGGCACCTACAACACTAAATGCTGGTACTATCAATCCAGTTATTGTCAAGATAATCTTGGGAGTGCTGGAGATGACATAGAGCAATGAAACAAGCGCAACTTGGCGAACAACTTGGATCTCTTTCCTTCCTAGTCTGTTAGAGACTGAACTCTGGTCTTTAATGATGTCTTTCTGTTTTGATGTCCAGATTTGGCCTTGTTGATCTTTTGAGTTTGTTGAAATAGGAAGAAAGGACTGGCGGAATTTAGAAACTTGACGAAGACTATAAGTCAAGATAGAAAAACAAATGAAAACAAGGACTTGTGTGACAGGTGTTAAAAAAATATCTTTCACTCCCCAAAATATGTTTTTTATAATTTCTCTCTGTGGAGAAAACCATAACTTTAAACGAGTCGTGTTTGTAGCTTTGTCCGAATGCCATTTCATTCCCATGGTAGAAAGTACTGGTATATAACTAACTACTGATATTACAGAACATGCTGACATAATCCAGAATGATCTTTTACTTGTAAATGCATCCTTAAAATACAGCGGTTTGAACACACAAAGACATCGGACAAGTGCCAGGTATGATGTAATTAACATTATGTTTGTATATATTAAATTTCCAATGTTGCCTAAAAATATGACGACTCCATTCAAATCAATCTGAAAATACAAAGAGTACTGAGTTTTAGACTCTAGTAGCCATATTTCTGTGGTAACTTGAATGGCTAATTCAACAATAACGTAGCAAAGATCAGAACAGGACAAAAAAAGGAATGAAACAGTGACCCCGTCCTTGACCCCCATGGCTATAAATGTTCGAACGTTTGTCAAGTTTCCAGCCAGAGCAAAAAGACCAATTATTAAACCTGTCGCGCACAAGATGTGTTTGCCAAGATTGTACTGAACATCGGAGAGCACAATGTTAATAATGGTCTGTAAAGACATTTTTTGGGGTCAAATTTGTGGGAAAAATTGACAAGATGATGTTAAACTTGTTCTTCTACTGAATCAAATACAGAAACATTTATCTAAACGCGTTATGCCACTGTTTCATTTTCATTTGCACCAGCAACCTTTTATAGCGTTCTTGATGTAGCTTGACAGAATGTAGTAAACTGTTGTCTAGCGCTAAATCGTAGCGCTGTTTTCTTTTATTTCTCAGAAAATGATCCGCTCTTTTTCTTCTTCACTTTCGAAGCCACAGTTCCATCTTCTGTGGAAATTGTGAAAAATATTAAGCATTAAAAAGATCTTAAATATTGTCTGTAGTTGCGAGATCTTATTTTCTGGTATTGTTATGACTCCTTCTTCATATCAATCAATCAAGGGACGTGCCGCGTGGCGTAGGCGATCATTTCTCTCCACAATTCCTTGTCTTTAGACTAATGAGATCCACCGGTTACTTTCTTCCTAGCACAGTGACAGCCCGTCCAGTAACTTCTCTCTCTGTCTTCCTCTGTCTCTTCTTCCCTCAGTTTTTTCCAGTTGCCAAAATGTGTTCCAGTTTTCCTCAATATACCGTTCTGTGTTGGAGGAACTAAGAGACGCCTTGATTTCGGCGATTTCCTACATATAATTCATTCATTCATTCATTCATTCATTTGCATGTCCCCTGCGGAACTTTGCCTCCCAAACACCACTCCTGTAGGCCTCTCGGTTGTGAGCAAGATGGCCTGCTGCTGCTGCATCCATTTCCAGATCGTCAACGATGTCTTGCAGCCATCTTCGTCTTGGTCTTCCTCTTTTTCTTTTTCCCATTATGTATCCTTCCAATACGGTCTTCTCTAAATTATCATGACGTTTAATGTGTCCAAAATATTTCTATAGGCACCTACAACACTAAATGCTGGTACTATCAATCCAGTTATTGTCAAGATAATCTTGGGAGTGCTGGAGATGACATAGAGCAATGAAACAAGCGCAACTTGGCGAACAACTTGGATCTCTTTCCTTCCTAGTCTATTAGAGACTGAACTCTGGTCTTTAATGATGTCTTTCTGTTTTGATGTCCAGATTTGGCCTTGTTGATCTTTTGAGTTTGTTGAAATAGGAAGAAAGGACTGGCGGAATTTAGAAACTTGACAAAGACTATAAGTCAAGATAGAAAAACAAATGAAAACAAGGACTTGTGTGACAGGTGTTAAAAAAATATCTTTCACTCCCCAAAATATGTTTTTTATAATTTCTCTCTGTGGAGAAAACCATAACTTTAAACGAGTCGTGTTTGTAGCTTTGTCCGAATGCCATTTCATTCCCATGGTAGAAAGTACTGGTATATAACTAACTACTGATATTACAGAACATGCTGACATAATCCAGAATGATCTTTTACTTGTAAATGCATCCTTAAAATACAGCGGTTTGAACACACAAAGACATCGGACAAGTGCCAGGTATGATGTAATTAACATTATGTTTGTATATATTAAATTTCCAATGTTGCCTAAAAATATGACGACTCCATTCAAATCAATCTGAAAATACAAAGAGTACTGAGTTTTAGACTCTAGTAGCCATATTTCTGTGGTAACTTGAATGGCTAATTCAACAATAACGTAGCAAAGATCAGAACAGGACAAAAAAAGGAATGAAACAGTGACCCCGTCCTTGACCCCCATGGCTATAAATGTTCGAATGTTTGTCAAGTTTCCAGCCAGAGCAAAAAGACCAATTATTAAACCTGTCGCGCACAAGATGTGTTTGCCAAGATTGTACTGAACATCGGAGAGCACAATGTTAATAATGGTCTGTAAAGACATTTTTTGGGGTCAAATTTGTGGGAAAAATTGACAAGATGATGTTAAACTTGTTCTTCTACTGAATCAAATACAGAAACATTTATCTAAACACGTTATGCTACTGTTTCTTTTTCATTTGCACCAACAACCTTTTACAGCGTTCTTGATGTAGCTTGACAGAATGTAAGAAACTGTTGTGTAGCGCTAAATCGTAGCCCTGTTTTCTTTTATTTCTCAGAAAATGATCCGCTCTTTTTCTTCTTCACTTTCGAAGCCACAGTTCCATCTTCTGTGGAAATTGTGAAAAATATTAAGCATTAAAAAGATCTTAAATATTGTCTGTAGTTGCGAGATCTTATTTTCTGGTATTGTTATGACTCCTTCTTCATATCAATCAATCAAGGGACGTGCCGCGTGGCGTAGGCGATCATTTCTCTCCACAATTCCTTGTCTTTAGACTAATGAGATCCACCGGTTACTTTCTTCCTAGCACAGTAACAGCCCGTCCAGTAACTTCTCTCTCTGTCTTCCTCTGTCTCTTCTTCCCTCAGTTTTTTCCAGTTGCCAAAATGTGTTCCAGTTTTCCTCAATATACCGTTCTGTGTTGGAGGAACTAAGAGACGCCTTGATTTCGGCGATTTCCTACATATAATTCATTCATTCATTCATTCATTCATTTGCATGTCCCCTGCGGAACTTTGCCTCCCAAACACCACTCCTGTAGGCCTCTCGGTTGTGAGCAAGATGGCCTGCTGCTGCTGCACCCATTTCCAGATCGTCAACGATGTCTTGCAGCCATCTTCGTCTTAGTCTTCCTCTTTTTCTTTTTCCCATTATGTATCCTTCCAATACGGTCTTCTCTAAATTATCATGACGTTTAATGTGTCCAAAATATTTCAGTTTCCTCTCTTTAATCCTCTTCACTAGCCAGCCTTCTTCAATATTAAGCTCTTGTAGTATAGATATATTTGTTCTTTTTTGTGTCCACGATATTTGGAGAACTCTTCTGTAGCATTTACATTCAAAGGCATTTATGTGTTTCTCAGCTGTTTTGTTAAGTGTCCAGGTCTCACAGGCATATGTTGCTATGGGAAAGATGCATGCCCTTAAAAATCTTATTTTTGTGGTTCTGTCTGCTCCTCTCCACAGATTCTTTATTTGTTTTACTTTCCGAAGAGCGATAGATGTCCTCCTTTTAATTTCCCTCATTGTATCTCCGTTATTAGTTAGTAGCGATCCAAGATATTCAAAACTCTCCACTTCTTCCAGTTTTTGCTCATTGATACATATTTCAGTTGCCTTGTTTGTTTTGTCAGTTGTCATCAATTTAGTTTTCTAATATAATAGGATATTTAATTCTTCTTTCTTCATCATATGCGGGCATTTCCTTCATATAATAGCATATTTAATTCTTCTCTCTCCATCATATGCGGACACTTCCTCTGTTCTCTACAGATCTTGGTATAAATGTTTTCTGTGGCATACTGTCTGGTGGTAACCGAATAACATGGTAAAGCTATCTGACTTGCTGTTACTGGTGATATTCCAACCTTTGCCCTGATGGTGTCATTTTTTATTTGGTCTCCTCTTGTCACATTTTGTATTCTCCTTATCGTGATGATTTTTCTTTTGTTTTTGAATGTTTGTGTTCATGACTGACACTGACAGCATGGAGCTGGGAGGAAAACTGTGCTGTACACTGTGCTCTTTTTTGTTGTTTCGGTAGATCTGATTAGAAACATGAAAAGTTTGCTTTAATCAAAGATGTCAGGCTACTGATGTGTTTCGTTAGGCCACATTTTCGTGCTGAATTTTGTAAAGACCTTTAATAATCTCTGAAAGCAGTGGATTTCAGTTTTTTTTTTACATGGATCGCCTTTCTGATCTGAGAGAAGCTGCAGACCCATGGGTACAAACAAAGCAGTAAAGGGAACCCGGATCTAGTTAAGAATTTTTGTTTTTTTAGTCGACAGATCCATGTGCTGATCCATGAACCCCAGATATCACCCTACCCGTGCCCCACACGAAGGTCCATGGAATACGGGTTAAAACCAAAGTCCTAAATGTGTTTAAAAGACCTTTAGATATGACTTTCATATCCTTCAAATGAACAAGAATTGTTAATATTTCAATTCTTTGAAGCCACAGTGCAGAAAAGTTGTTAAAGTTGCACTTAATAAAGATGTAAATTATTTACTGTATGAGAAAACTTAATGACCTTGCATATTTCTAGTTGAAATGTTTTATTTCTACGCCTATAATATTTTAAGAAGGTTACATATATATATATATATATATATATATATATATATATATATATATATATATATATTATATATGTAATTTTTATGGAAGGTTACTTTATTTGTTGGTTTCATTTCATTGAGTCATATTTCTTTCATTATTTTGTTGTCATACTTTTGTGAGGAATTTTCTTTTGTGAAAACGTGATTTAAAAGCATGAACTGACAACAATATATTGTTTTCTTTAGTTTGTAACTAACACAGCACAGGCTATCGTGAAGGGAGTCTTCCTTGACAAAACTTGAACACGTCCCAGCAACGAAGAATGTTTTTTTTTGTTGGGTAAGTCTTTTAAAGAAAACCTGGACGGTACTAAACCTGAACAGGTCGATACTCAACTAACATTACTTTCTATCTGAAGAATTAAATTTTCCTACATTCGTGTATTAGTAGTAATAAAAGCCAAATTTGCTGTCTTTTTAACTTTATCTGGTAAATATTTTCACACACATTATTACACTCTTCAAGTTATGTTTTTGCTGAGAAAATAACAAAGAAAACATTGCGTTAGATCTCATTAAAGGTATCACACGAATAATTACTCCTCTGTGTCTTTCTGTTCGAATACGATTAGCTGTGTGTTTTTGTTTGATTAAAGCTCACGCAGAAACGTCACAACTGTGTGCTCGTTAAGTAAAAAAGTTGTTCCTACTGTTTCTAGTTTAAACATTTCATTAAAGATATAATCGATACATTTGTTCGTCAGGCCAACAATCGATTACAATACTCAGTTAAGAAGCTACCTGGACGATTACTGGATGTGGTTCTATTTGGTATTTGGGTAAAGTTCATTTTATCTTCTAACTGGATATTCATTTTCCATAATGAGGTAAAAGACGATTTCTATCAGCAATTACAAGAAATCACTAACAAAGTCCCTAAACACGATATCTAATTGCTAAGATAACACCGACGTGGAAAAAGTAGTGAGGAAAGAAGGAGTTGGCACGGTAAATGAGAACGGAGAAAGATTAATTGAAATATGTCTAACAGAGGGCATGGTTATTGGAGGCACAATATTCCCACAGAAAGAGATACATAAAACAACGTGGATATCTCCAGATGATTCATCTAGAAACCAGATAGATCATTTTTGTACTAGAAAGCAATACTGAAAATCTGTGATAGATGTAAAGGCATATAGGGGTGCAGATGTTAACAGTGATCACAACGATAAGGAGAATACTAAATGTGATAAGAGGAGACCAAATAAGAAAGATAAACAGTCACAGCCTACAAGAAGAGAATAATAAGAGTAATTTCAATCAGGAATTTGCCAATCATTCCACAACACTCAGTGAAGTAGAAGAGATATGTTAGATGAAATATGGAATTCTTACAGCACAGCCATAATTACAGCAGCAAGAGCAAGTGCTGGATTGTACAAATCAAATAGAAAAGCATGGATATCAGAAAACACATGAAGTACATACATGAAAGACTAGCAGCCAAAATAGACATGTTGAATGTATAAACAGATCTTGGAAAAGATCTGGCGAAAGCAACATACAAAGAAATAAACAGTAAAGTAAAAAGTTCAGCTAGAATAGATAAAAGAGAATACATAAACAATATGGCAAAAGAGACAGAGAAAGCAGCAAAAATAAGAGACAGCAAAACTTTATTATAACATACAAAAGAGACTAACAGGTACTATTACATCTAAAGAAAGACCAATCCTTAGCAAAACTGGAACCCTATTAACATTAAATAAAGACCAAAAGCAAAGATGAGCTGAAGACTTCCAAGAAATACTTAATCGACCACACCCAAATGAATTAATAAATCTTGAAACCGATTTACCCGTCCCACAGCTAAATGTCAACTTAGATGAAGTCACACTTAATGAAATTAGTGAATTTAATGGCAGTGAATTTAATATCTAACAACAAAGGTGCAGGTAAAGATAACATAACACGCGAAATGTTAAAAGCTATCGATAGTGACAACATGAGACAACTACAGAGAATGATTAACAAGATTTAGAAAGAAGAAATGGTCCCTTCTAAATGGAAAATGGAATCATTGTTAAAATATCAAAAAAGGCAACCTTAGTGATTGTAACAATTGGAGAGGAGTAGCCTTAATATCAGTTGTGTCAAAAGTATTTTTCAAGGTCATTTTGAATAGACTTAAAGATATAGTGGATACCGCAATGAGAGAAGAACAGGCAGGATTTCGAAAAGGGAGAAGATGTCTCGGTCAGATCTTTACTCTAAGAATAATGCTTGAAGAACATATTGAAAAGCAGAAACAATTAATACTGAACTTGATAGCACACACAGAGATTCATTGTGGAGAATTTTAAGTATAAAATCATTAACATCACTAAGGACCTCTACAATGGATATGTTTGTGCAGTCAAAACAAAAGAAGGTATGAGCGAATGGTCCCAGCTTGAAACAGACGTGAAACAAAGGTGTATACTACCTCCTTTGCTTTTTGTAATTGCAATAGACCTCATAATGAAAAAATGCTGCACAGGTAACTCAGGTATTGACTGGGTACATGAGACCCAACTAGAAGATTTTGATTTTGCTGATGACATAACTCTTATCAATAACAATGTGAATTCCATGCACGAATAAAACACAGATATCTGTCCTCCCTGGCTAGCAAAACAGGACTTGAAATTAACAAGGACAAAACAAAAATAATGGAACATCTCATTAATCACAACCTGCCTATCTATCTATCTATCTATCTATCTATCTATCTATCTATCTATCTATCTATCTATCTATCTATCTATATCTATCTATCTATCTATCTATCTATCTATCTATCTGTCTGTCTATCTATATATCTATCTACCTACCTAAATATTTGCTAGTCTGCTTGTCTGTCTACCGATCTATCTATCTATCTATCTATCTATCTATCTATCTCTATCTATCTATCTATCTATCTATCTATCTATCTGTCTATCTGTCTGTCTGGCTGTCTGTCTGTCTATCTATCTATCCATCCATCCATCCATCCATCCATCTATCTATCTATCTATCTATCTATCTATCTATCTATCTATCTATCTATCTATCTATCTATCTATCTATCTATCTATCTATCTATCTATCTATCTATCTATCTATCTATCCATATGTCCATCCATCCATCCATCCATCCATCCATCCATCCATCCATCCATCCATCCATCTATCTATCTATCTATCTATCTATCTATCTATCTATCTATCTATCTATCTACCTACCTACCGAAATATTTGCTAGTCTGCTTGTCTACTTACTATCTACCTACCAACTTATAGCTGTACCTTCCTTTCTATCTACCTACATGTCTAGCAATCTGTCCGCCTGCTTGTCTTACTATCACTTACATATCTCTCTCTCTATTCATCCATCTCTGCTTCCTATTTCTCTCTCTCCCTCTCTCTCTCTCTCATTCTCGTGCCAAATTCTTAACCCTTTTAAAGTACAGTATGTTCGTTAGTTGGTTCGTTCTCTCTCCCTCATCCTCTGTCTTTCTGTTCGAATACGATGAGGCGTGAATTTATCACCTTCTGTCTTAAGTTGTAAATTTAATTCAAGTCTGTATTTAGCTTAATTCAAGTCTGTATTTATCGTAGTTTTAAAATAAAAAAGCTAAAGTGCAGAGATTGTTGATCTATTCTTCAGTGATGATAACGTTGGCAGATACGTGTCAAGAACTTTTCTTCTGTGTACACGAAAGAATAGAAAAATATCCGTAATGTCTGGTACTTACACTCAACTCCACCACTTCCGACGACATGTCAAAGTCCACCTCGCTGCCCAGGTTGTTGTGACCACCTTACTCTGGCCATTGCTGCAAGTGGACATTCAGCTCCAGCTTTAGTAAGTTTTCGGCATCAGAGCAAACAAGAATATCACATACTTACTCTAACCATTGCCAGTTATATCACAGCAAACGAGAATATCACATACTTACTCTAACCATTGCCAGTTATATCACAGCAAACGAGAATATCACATACTTACTCTAACCATTGCCAGTTATATCACAGCAAACGAGAATATCACATACTTACTCTAACCATTGCCAGTTATATCACAGCAAACGAGAATATCACATACTTACTCTAACCATTGCCAGTTATATCACAGCAAACAAGAATATCACATACTTACTCTAACCATTGCCAGTTATATCACAGCAAACAAGAATATCACATACTTACTCTAACCATTGCCAGTTATATCACAGCAAACAAGAATATCACATACTTACTCTAACCATTGCCAATTATATCACAGCAAACAAGAATATCACATACTTGCTCCGGTGCCTGTGATAGTGACATCTCCTGGAAGTTAGAAGAACTACCCCTCGTCATGTCCATGCACACTGATGAAAAGTTATCCGTTTACGAAGAATGCGTACATACCCTCAAATGTCCTCAATAGGGAGGCACTCACAGGTATCTCTAAGCAGGTAATACGGCCCCAACCTTCCAAACAGCACAGCGGAATACATTAGCCATGTTTGTTAATGACATTTACGACACCGATCACTGGCGGAGATGTCCATGTAGCACCGAAACTCACAGCTCACACTGACGCCCCGGGCACTTAACTCAGTAGCTAGGGCGCCAAACCGGACTCCCAACCAACAACACAACGAAACTGTCGCAGAAAAAGCGTAGAGAAAGACAAACAAAGACACAATCATCAACGGTCAGTTTCTCCCTTCCGTCATGTTGGAAACGGACATGTCCTATCTTAGTAGAGGAAGATTCATTAGATATTGATTACAATGTGCAAATCTACTTCTCGAATGATGATGATAATAATGATGATGATGATGGACACAGCTGTATGTCAAGACATTTTTCTTCTGTGTAGACGTGAAAACAGAAAGATGCCTTCAAAGTTTGGTTGTTATTGGTTGTCAAAATAAACTTCACCATCAAATGCACCAAATCGAAGCCCACCTCACTGGTCAGGCTGTTATGACCACCTGTCACTGGTCAGACTGTTATGACCTTCTGTCATTGTCAGGCTGTTATGGCCACCTGTCACTGATAAGACTGTTATGACCACCTGTCATTGGTCAGGCTGTTATGACCACCTGTCACTGTTCAGGCTGTTATGACCACATGTCACTGGTCAGGTTGTTATGAACACCTGTCACTGGTCAGGCTGTTATGACCACCTGTCACTGGTTAGCGCTGCATGTTGACATGTAGTATCTTAGTAGGTCAAGATTCATTAGACACTGATCACAATGTCCACATACATTTCTGGATTTGAGAAAGAAGCGAATAAAAATAAATATTTCTGCCAACCTCAGCATTTATAATGTACTTAGAGAACAAGGCTGGTTGGCTATAGATACCATCTTATCTAAGAGAAGATAACTCAAAGTCTTGCTGGACTTTTTCTTTTAAACTTTGAGAGGATCTACTGAGAAAAAACGTTCTTAAGAAGTTCAAGTGTTCTAATAATTAGACACGTTCAAGAGTGAATAATTAGAGAAGTTCAAGAGTTCTAATAATTAGACACGTTCCAGAGTCCTAATAATTAGACACGTTCAAGAGTCCTAATAATTAGACAAGTTCAAAAGTAATAATAATTAGACACCTTCAGAGTCATAATAATTAGACACGTTCAAGAGTGAATAATTAGAGAAGATCAAGAGTCCTAATAATTAGAGAAGATCAAGAGTCCTAATAATTAGAGAAGTTCAAAAGTCCTAATAATTAGAGAAGTTCAAAAGTCCTAATAATCAGAGAAGTTCAAAAGTCCTAATAATTAGAGAAGTTCAAAAGTCCTAATAATTAGAGAAGTTCAAAAGTCCTAATAATTAGAGAAGTTCAAGAGTTCTAATAATTAGAGTAGTTCAATAGTTATAATAATAAAAGAAGTTCAATTGTTCTAATAATTAGAGAAGTTAAAGTGTTCTGATGATTAGAAAAGTTCAAGTGATGTAATAATTAGAAATGTTCGAGTATTTTAATAATGATTTCGTTTATTCAAAATCTTCTGTAAGGAAAAAACGTCAGACTAAAGCAAAGTCCCCTCTTCTTAGACTATATAAACTTTGTGAAGTAAGGGAGGGCCACGCTGTACTGACAGCACTGAATGAACCCAGGCTTCATTTTCTACATGGACAAGACACTGTAGCTCTATCTCATCTGACTTCAGGGTTATATCAACAACTGAAGAGTAGTAAATTACTACATCCCGTTCAGAGGCTTTCCCTCTCTTTCCCTTTCTCTCCTTTCACTTTCTCTATCTCTCTCATACTCACTTCCACACTCACTCACTCTCTCACTCTCACTCACTCACTCACTCACTCACTCACTCACTCACTCATTCACTCATTCATTCACTTACTCACTCACTCACTCATTCACTCACTCATTCACTCACTCACTCACTCACTCATTCACTCACTCACTCATTCACTCACTCATTCACTCACTCATTCACTCACTCACTCATTCACTCATTCACTCAGTCACTCACTCATTCATTCATTCACTCACTAACTCACTCATTCATTCACTCACTCACTCATTCATTCATTCACTCACTCACTCACTCATTCATTCACTCACTCACTCACTCACTCATTCACTCACTCACTCACTCATTCATTCATTCACTCACTCACTCAATCATTCATTCACTCACTCACTCATTCACTCATTCATTCATTCACTCAATCAATCACTCACTCACTCAATCTCTTTCCTCTCTACATGCAGCATCTAAATGATAACCATATCAGCAAGCAAATATTACGTGGCCTGTTTGAGAAGAGATATGGGGAAAGAGGAGGGGGGAAACAGAAAGCCTGGACTTATAACAAAACTGACACACAAAGATAATCATGGGGAGTCTATGAAAGATGTTTCTCTCAGTAACGGGGGTTGAGAGTTGCTGGAAACGTCACACACACTCACGCACACGCGCGCACTCACATACACGCACACACGCACGCGCGCACATACCGATTTTTCGTATTGATGCTGAGCTGTTTGTGGAGCAAACGAGGGCCAGAAATGCAGACAAAAGACTCAAGCACAAAGAGAGACCAAACTTTGCTGAGTAAACATGGCTTTATGTTACTGTCATCTGTCAAATAATGAGAGAATCATACGAGAGAGAAACTTCTAAACAAAAGGAACGCTCCGTAAATAATTAGTGCATGTCTCTTTAAAGCCACTTTGTAAGATGAAGACACCAGCTATTACTAAAATAAATAAAATACTTACTTTAAAACTCATTGGAACAGAGTTAGGAAAAATGTATGGTGCATACAAAGAAAAGGAATAAAACTTGAAACAACATTAACAATAAATGTATGTAGATTCTATTTTTAACAGCACCATACTTTATCGTCTCTCTAAACCAGACGCTGACCTACAAACTATCCCAGTTATCTCTGGTACTCGTAGAAATATATCAGTATTGTAAGTTTAGCCTAGTTGATGTGTTGCAGTTTTATGTGGTACCCATTTTGGTGGTGGAGCTGTGAAACAGGTGGTTTCTTGGTTCTCCATTGGGTCTTCGAACAAGTCATAGGACCTGTGCACTTACGAACGTTGGACAACTAACTGTGACCGCTAGTTATATGCAAGAAGCAAGAAAAAGAAAGTGAAAAAAATCTGTAGGATTAATAAGATGACATTACAGATTTTAAAAACTAATTTTAACAGGCAGTGCAAGATACAGAATAATCTAGTGATGTTCTATTACTTATTCTATTGGCATTCTGTCCTTTTCCAGCTATTTTTTTTGTAATACACACTACATACATGCATACATACATACATACATACATACATACATACATACATACACATACATACATACATACATACATACATAAATACATACATACATACACACATACATACACACATTAATTACATAGTAGATGCATAGATACATACTTAGAGATATACATATATTCATATCCACATACATGCACATACATACATATCCACACACAAACACGCGTGCATAAATGCATACATAAAAAATACATACATACATATATAATACATACATACATACATACATACATCTTATCTTATATCTTATATCCTTCCCGTGCCGTTAGACGTCACATAGGGCTCGCAAAGTAGTTCGCCAATTTCTCCTGTCTTCGGCGAGTCTTTCAAACTCAACAAAGGATTTTATGCCTGTTAACTTGGCCTCTCTTAATAATGTCCTCTTCAGAGTTTCACGCGGTCTGCCCCTTTTTCTTCGGCCTGTTGTGTTCCACTTGATAGCTTATTTTGGGATTCTCTGAATACATACATACATACATACATAAAAATGCATACGAACTTCAACGTATATAAATATATACATATATACATACTACATACATACAAAAGAAAGGCAGACAGCGTGAAAATGTGAAGGCAACATTGTAAAGAGAGGCTAAATTAATAGGCATAAATTCCCTTGATGAGGTTGAAAGACTCGCCTAAGACAGGACATTGTAAAGAGAGGCCAAATTAATAGGCATAAATTCCCTTGATGAGGTTGAAAGACTCGCCTAAGACAGGACATTGTAAAGAGAGGCCAAATTAATAGGCATAAATTCCCTTGATGAGGTTGAAAGACTCTCCTAAGACAGGACATTGTAAAGAGAGGCCAAATTAATAGGCATAAATTCCCTTGATGAGGTTGAAAGACTCGCCTAAGACAGGACATTGTAAAGAGAGGCCAAATTAATAGGCATAAATTCCCTTGATGAGGTTGAAAGACTCGCCTAAGACAGGACATTGTAAAGAGAGGCCAAATTAATAGGCATAAATTCCCTTGATGAGGTTGAAAGACTCTCCTAAGACAGGGACAATTGGCGAACTACCTTGCGAGCCCTGTGTGACGTTTAACGGCACGGGAAGGATATAAGATACAAAAATATACATACATACATACATTGTTAGAAATATTGGTAGAAGTTATTTTAATGTTTGTTAAAAAACATGTTATAAGATCTGTACTGACAATGTATATTTGTTTATGTGTATGTCTGTGTGTGTGCGTGTATGCGAGTGTGAGAGCCATTTTATTAAGTTAATTACTTCTTCTCTTTTACTTCTAATGTAATAGTTTAATCTTACACTCTTTTGATATGATTTTTGTCCCTAATGTAATTTGTTTACTTGTATTAAATCAAGTGTGTGGGAAGAATGAAAGATGGAGTAAACAAAGGCAGAATGTAAGACGGGCCTGCGTGCCAAATTCTTTACCATTTAAAAATAAAGATCATTCATTCATTCACACATTCATTCATACATTCATTCATTCATTCATACATAAATACATATTTACATAAATACATAATAAATACATACGAGGGGAAGTCACTAAGTAACTCGCAAATTAAAATATTTTATCAGTGGCAGTTATCAGGTAGTATTTAAATATATCCTTAGATAGTACCATCATCCAACTTTATAATAGTTCTATTTATGGGCCGCTGGGAGTTACGTGCGTATACGCAAAGCATTAACAAAATGGCTACCCAACTGTTAGTGTGTACCAAAGAAGAACAGAGAAGTGTAGTGCGATTTTTGTGGGCTAAAGGACATTCAGTTCAGGACATTCATAAGGAAATGATTAGAGTTTATGCTGGAAAGTTTTTATCACGTAAAGTGGTCTATAATTGAGTAAAATAATTTTCTCAGGGACGCACCGAAATTGTTGACAATGCCCGATTTGACCGTCTTGTTCAGTTTGCAACAGAAGCGACTGTGCAACGTGTAAATGACATTATCAGAGCTGATAGACGAGTAACGATAGACAGTGTAGCAAGTGCAATGGGATGTTCACATGGCTTAGCCTATAGTGCATGAGCAATTGAATTTTCGGAAAGTTTGCTCACGTTTGGTTGTAACAGTATGAATGTTTATAATTCTAAAGCACCCACTGTAATGGTATGACCATTTATCATTTATAGCAGCCACTATAATAGTATTGGCGCCATCTAAAATGGTTTTCTACTGGTTTTATTAAATCTTCTTGTGGAGTACAGTTTCAACTTATACATTTCTTCTTGTTGTTGGTGTTCTAAAACAACCTAATTTTCTATATTATACACTAAGAAAATACAACAAGATACCCAGGCTTCCAACTCCACAGAATAATACAGATACAACAACTTAACTTGAACTTGGCAGTCTTCCAACCAAAACAAACTGGTCAACAATGAGAATTCCAACAAAGCCAATTGGTGTAGTTTATCATCAGACAACACACATTTATTAATGGACCAAAACGAGGGGTGAAATCATGATGATGGGAATGTAGCCATCAGGCTGAACAGAAATTCACAGTAACAAATGCCCGGCGTGAGAGAACTCTACGCCATATGGGCAAAAGCCTTACAATGTCCTATACACATAAAATCATACTCACAACATTCCACCTAAAACAGCCATCAAGAAACCTAATTCCTCCAACTAACTACCAACAAATTGCCACTGCTAGAAACTCTTCCTAAACGAGATTCCATCTACATCAAAACTACTAAGGTTCTTCCTACCACACAAACAAGTAAGGCACTTCCTACACACAAACAAGTAAGGCTCTCTTCTACACACAAACAAGTAAGGTTCCTGCTACAACAAAACAAGTAAGGCTCTCTCTTAGACTAATCGTGAGTGGTATTTATACCATCCCTACCCACTCAGTTTTCTCCATGCTGCACGCTTTTCCCAAGACCCCCGTTCAATGATCTCAACCAACCTACCTTTTAGCAAGGGTACTCGCTCTATTAACTATTTCCTAAATACCAATCCTGGTTATAACCCCTAGCCTATACTGCTATATGGTATCCAGAGAACTGAATGATGAAAACAAAATGAACCGATTTGGTTTGTCATTGGAGCATCTCTGTCATTACGCATATGAAGGTGAAGACATGCTCCATAGGATTATTACAGGAGACGAATCTTGAGTACATCACTACCAACCCGAAACAAAACGTGCCTCAATGCAATGAAACACCCGTCATCGCCATGGAGCAAAAAAAAAATCAAGATTACGTCTTCTGCGGGGAAGGTTATGCTGGCGGTGTTCTGGGATTATCAAGGAGTGTTGTTAAACAACGATGTTAATGGATGTTCCTCTGGAACAGCCTCGTCCGGTAGGGCAGCTCACGAGCCACAGGTGAGGCCAGATCGTCATCAAGCTACTGGTGGCAAAACTAACAAGTTCAAAATAGCAACATGGAATGTTAGAACTTTATTCCAGGCTGAAAAATTAGAAAATATAAGGAAGGAAATAGAAAGGATGAAGATCAACATATTAAGAATGAGTGAAGTTAGATGGACAAGTGCATGGAAGATAAACTCTGATAAATATACAATAATATATTCAGAAAGTGAGAAACATGAACGAGGAGTAGGAATAATATTTGACGAACAAACAATAAGGACGATTGTAGGATATTTGAACATCTCGTACCAATTCCTTCTAGCCCAACTGAAAGGACGACGAATAAACATAAATATTATACAAATGTACGCTCCAACATCTGAACGTTCTGACGAAGATGTACAGCTATTTTATAATGACATAGAGACAGCACTAAAACACACAAAGTCACATGAAGTTACTATAGTGATGGGAGATTTTAATGCCAAGGTTGGTAAAGGAAGAACTTCAGACATCGTTGGTGACTATGGACTGGAGGAGAGGAATGACAGAGGTTATAAATTAATTGAATGGGCAAGAATACACAGCATGTTTGTAGGAAACACCTGGTTTAAACAACATCCTCGAAGACTGGCAACGTGGTGCAGTCCAGACAAAAAGACTTTTAACCAGATAGAATATATATTAATCAACAAACTATTCCACAAAAACAATGCCAGGAGCCGACTGCAATAGTGACCATGATCCACTCTATGGAAAAAATTGGAATAAAGCTAAAGAAAGCAGACAGAAAAGTGAGAAACATAAAATTGAATACAGAACTCCTTAAAAATGACCAAGAACTGCGAGAACAATACAAAGTTATTATAACAAATAGATACAATACAATAGCAAAGATAAATAATATAGATGAACAATGGGCAATGTTAAGAGATTATATCCACCAAACTGTTAAGGAGATAATACTAGCGAAGAAAAGAAGCCCTTAAATAAATGAATGACAGACGACATTTTATGACTGATGGACAAGAGTAGGAGGAGTAAAAATAACCATGAAAAATATAGCAAGATAAATAAAGAAATAAGACGCAAATGCAGAGAAGCAAAGGAAGTGTGGTTAAATGAACAGTGCAGACAAATAGAGGACTCTCATAATAAAGACAGCAAAAACATGAACAAACGAATTAGTGAACTCACAGGCAGGAAAACAAAATATACTACAGGATGTCTGAAATCAAAAGAAGGTAAAATGTTAACGGGAAAAGAAGACATTGTGGACAGGTGGACAGAGTATATCGGTGAGCTATATGGAGGAGAAAGACCAGAATTAACACCAGATACTGAAAACTGTGAGGGACCACCAATACGTGAAGATGAAATCATAGATGCCATCAAACACATGAAGAAAGAAAAAGCGACTGGGCCTGATAATATAACAATAGAAGAAATAGAGGCGCTAGAGGGGATAGGAATAAAAATACTAACCAAGTTACTGAATGACATTTACAACAGTGGTTATATGTCCAGTGACCTGCTTAAATCCACGTTTATAGCACTACCACAGAAAACCAGGTGCAAAGGAACGTGATGACCACCGGACTAACGCATGACAATGCCAGACCACATACGGCTCGGTTGACCCAAGAGAAAATTAGCCACTTGGTTTGGGAAGTTCTTGAACATCCACCTTATAGTCCTGACTTAGCTCCAAATGATTTTCACCTGCTTGATCCATTGAAAAACCACCTTGGCGGGAGAAGATTCTCGAGTGACGAAGAGGTGGAAACAAAAGTAAAAAAATGGTTCCGAAAATGGTCTCCCGATTTTTACGCCATGGGTATTGCATCACTGATTACACAATGGGACAAATATATCAATGTTGGTGGCGATTACGTTGAGAAATAGGGGAATAATGTAGGTTCAAAAATTAAAAGTTTTCAAATTACTGTCAAATTTAGTTTTTTCTTTATAACAGGCATTTGCGAGTTACTTAGTGATTTCCCCTTGTACATACATACATACATGCATACATACATACATACATACATACATACATATATACATACATACATACATACATACATGCATGCATTCATACATATACATACATACATACATTACATACATACATACATACATACATACATACATACATACATACATAAATACATATATACACATATGCACAGAAACTAGAAAGCATTCATACTCAGAAATGTTAAATCTGTACGTTGATGGACTCATTCTTATCTTTTGCTACTTCTGTAAACGTATTGAGACGATACAAAAAGTTATAACAGATGAAGCTATTATCGTATCTGTTCACTTTCTTTTGTTCCGAGTCAGTGGATAAACTGACAAGCAATAACTGTTTCTTTGTTGAACACTGGTGGTTATGCTGAATCAGTATTCTTATAGCTTATATCCTTCCCGTGCCGTTAAACGTCACATAGGTCTCGCAAAGTAGTTCGCTAATTTTTCCTGTCTTCGGCGACTCTTTCGACCTCATCAAGGGATTTTATGCCTGTTAATTTGGCCTCTCTTAACAATGTCCTCTTCAGAGATTCACGCGGTCTGTCTCTTTTTCTTTGGCCTGTTGTGTTCCACTTGATAGCTTGTTTTGGGATTCTATGATCATTTCTTTTCATCATGTGACCAACATATGTCCATCTCCTTTTCCTGATCACCCATGAGACTGGTTGTAGTTCAGTCACCTGTCTTATCTCTACACTGTTCTCTGAATTCGTTCCACTTGATGCGAATATTTTCCTTAGGCATTTGTTTTCAAAAGAGTTTAATTTATTGTCTATTTCTTTAGCTGTTTTCCAGCTTTCGCATGCATAAATGAGGGTGGATATTACATTTGAATTGAAAAGTCTTAACTTGGTTTTTGTGCTTACAACGTTTGAATTCCATATGTTCTCAAGATTTTTGAGGAGCGATGCTGCTTTTGCAATTCAAATTCTAACTTCTTTCAATATATGTCCCTTGTATGTGTATTTTCCATTTTTATTAAGGGGAATTTTTTTTTGTTTTATCCTTGTTAATTTCAAGTCCTATTTTGCTAGCCACTGAAGACAGGCTATCTGTTTTTTCTTGCATGAAATTCACATTGTTACTGATAAGAGTTATGTCATCAGCAAAATCAAGATCTTCTAGTTGTCTCCCATGCATGCAGTCAATACCTGTGTTACCTGTGCAGCATTTTTTTCATTATGAAGTCTATTGTAATTCCAAAAAGTAAAGGAGACAGTATACATCCTCGTTTCACAGCTGTTTCAATCTGGAACCATTCTCATCCCTTCTTCTGTCTTGACTGCACAAACATATCCGTTCTAGAAATCCTTAATGATGTTGACAATTTTAGATGGTATTCCATATAGACTTAAAATTGTCCACAATGAATCTCTGTGTATGCTATCAAATGCCTTTTTAAAGACTATGAAGTTCAGTATTAATGGTTTCTGCTTTTCAATATGTTCTTCAAGTATTATTCTTAGAGTAAAGATCTGGTCGAGACAGCGTCTTCCTTTTCGAAATCCTGCTTGTTCTTCTCTCATTGTGGTATCCACTATATCTTTAAATCTATTCAAAATGACCTTGCAAAATACTTTTGACACAACTGATATTAAGGTTACTCCTCTGAAATTGTTACAGTCACTAGGGTTGCCTTTCTTTTGGTATTTTAACAATGATTCCCTATTTTTCATTTATAAGGGACCTTTTCTTCTTTCCAAATCTTGTTAAACATTCTCTGTAGTTGTTTTATTTTGTCGTCATTGATTGTGTTTAACACTTCGGGTTTTATTTCATCTTTATCTGCATCTTTGTTGTTAGCCATTATATTCACCGTTGTTTAAATTTCATGCAATGTAATTGCATCCAGGTTGATATTTAGTTGTTTGGTTGGTAAGTCGGTTTCAAGGTTTATCAATTCTTTTGGGTCTGGTCGATTAAGTATTTCGTGGAAGTGTTCAGCCCATCTTTGCTTTTGGTCTTTACTTGATGTTAATAGGGTTCAAGTTTTGCTAAGGATTGGTCTTTCTTTAGATGTTATTGTACCTGTTAGCCTCTTTTGTATGTTATATAAATGTTTGCTGTCTCCTGTTGTTGCTGCTTTCTCTGCCATTTTCGCCATACTGTCTATGTAATCATTGTTATCCTTTCTAGCTGAACTTTTTTACTTTCTTCTCTAGTTCTTTGTATGCTGCTTTCGCCAGATATTTTCCAAGATCTGTTTTTACATTCAACATGTCTAATTTGTCTGCTGGTCTTTCTTGTATATACTTCAATGTGTTTTCTGATATCCATGCTTTTCTATTTGGTTTTTCAGTCCAGCGCTTGCTTTTGCTCCTGTGATTATGGCTGTGCTGTAAGAATTCCATAATTCATCTATACCTATCGCTTCAACTTCACTGGGTGTTTTGGAATGATTGGCAAGTTCCTGATTGAAATTACTGTTAGTATTCTCTTCTTGTAGGCTGTGGTTGTTTATCTTTCTGTGTATATACCGCGTGTAGTTATTCGTTTCTTGTCTAATGAAAGTCAGACCTCCAGATGTTCACTGCCGAATGAAGAAGAAATATGGAGACAAGTGCCTGTCGCTTCAGCGAATTTCAATAGCACAGGATGTTCTATAGAAGGGTGTCTGTACTGTTTCATTCAGACTGCTTCCCCTGGCCTCACACTGTGAGAAGGGATGGCGCTATCACTGACTGACACGGTGAAATCCGGCGGATAACAACTGATGAAATTGCTGAAAAACCTAAGACTGGTTATGGTTCAGCGCACCACAACATTCACGAAGTTGCATTCTCCTCCTTGCTAGTAACAAAACAGATCACCCCAGAACTAAAAGATGGTCACAAAAATGTCTATGAAACAGTTTACCACCTGCTGTACCTGACTTAGGCGGATTTCTAAGATGTAAGGTCACTGGATACGAATCCTGGGTACATTAATTCCAGCGGAAACAAAAGGATCTAACAATGAATGGTTATATTCTTCTTTGCTAAAGCTAAATAAGTTCTATGCAACTCCGTTAACCGGAATATTGATGCTTACTCTCTTCTGGGACTGGAAAGTCCAGTCTGGAACATTATATGTGCAGAATAAACATTAACAACAGCGAATTATTCTGTGATATGTTCACGGCATGATTACGCACAGTCTCACATATTTTGAATATCTTCCACATTCTGCACATCCACACGACATCGCACCATATGAATATCAAGTGTGGATCCCCCACGGAGGCACTAGGCAGAAGAAAATGAGAAATGAAAAGGAAATTAAAAAGCCTTTCTTCACTGGCAATAAAAAATTGTTCTCTTGGAATAAAAGCATTAATGAAACATTACAAATTAACAGAGTAATTTTCTTCTGTTCGATTAGTGGTCCCAGTTTTTTTTTCTTTTCTTAGGCGGCCAGTTTACAGGGCAAATAAATAACATGGCAGAAAACGTTCAAGAGAAACATTAAACGAACACATCTAGACTGAAGTTAAATGCAGATGACAAAAATTAGAGTAATGTGTTACCAATTCAGGACTTCCAAAATCAATAGCAGATGATCCTATCCTACGATATTTGCTGTCCATAGTCTTTTACAACAAACATTATTTTTAAATCGACCAACGAGAGAGATTCCAAGAATAGACGGTGAGAAGTTATGTAATTATAAGAATATACGGTGAGATGATGTGTGATCACAAGAATATATTTTGTGAAGATGTGTGATCATGAGAATATAAGGTGAGAAGCTCCGTGATCACAAGAATATGCGTGAGAAGATGTGTGAGCAAAAGAATATACAGTGAGAACATGCGTAAACACAAGAATATACAGTGAAAATATGTGTGATCACAAGAATATAAAGTAAGAAGTTGTGTAATCAGAAGAATATACGGTGAGAAGATATATGATCAGAAGAATATTTGGTGAAAAGATGTGTGATCACAAGAATATACGTGGAGAAGATGTGTGATCACAAGAATATACAGTGAGAAGACGTGTGGTCACAAGAATATAAAATGAGAAGATGCGTGAACACAAGAATATACAGTGAGAAGATGTGTCATCACATGAATATAATGTGAGAAGATGTTTGGTCACAAGAGTATACAGTGAGAAGATGTGTGATCACAAGAAAATAAACTGAGAAGATGTGTGAGCACAAGAATATACAGCAAGAAGATGTGTGATCACAAGAATATACAGCAAGAAGATGTGTGATCACAAGAATATACAGCAAGAAGATGTGTGATCACAAGAATATACAGCAAGAAGGTGTGTGATCACAAGAATATACGGTGAGAAGGTGTGTTATCACAAGAATATACAGCAAGAAGATGTGTTATCACAAGAATATACAGTGAGAAATTGTGTGATCACAAGAATATACAGTGAGAAGGTGTGTTATCACAAGAATATACAGTGAGAAGATGTCTGAGCAGAAGAATATATTTTGTGAAGAGTTGTAAGCACAAGAAAGATGTGTAGAATTGTGAGAGTCTAACACTAACTATTCTAAATTTACTATAGTGGAGTAAGTTTAACTTGATGTACCTTGTGTTTCTAAACAGTTTAACAATCTGAATAATATATGAATAAAGATACACAGTTTTATTCATTAAAAACATGAAGTATATGTTCCGTTTTACAATAGATATATTTTTTCTTGGGCACATCTGTAGTGATCAAATTAATTGCTTAATTCATTAATGAAGAATTAATTTCTTTTCGATTAATAGCTTTCTGTTTTAAAGATCAGTAGCAGTGCTTATACCTTCGTAATATCAGTAACTGTTCATGATTTTAAAATTTGCAATGAGATTTAAATTTGGAATTGTAATTATAGTATATGAAAAAAGATAAACTTGGATTGATCATTTGAATAATGTCTACTAGTCCATGCATTGTGCGGTAAATACTTCTATCTGCACCTACAGCATTGATTGCTGGTTCTATCAATCCAATTATTGTCATGATAGTCTTGGGTGTGCTGCAGATTACATACAGCAATGAAACAAGCGCAACTTGGCGAACAACTTGGATCTCTTTCCGTCCTAGTCTGTTAGAGACTGAACTCTGATCTTCAGTGATGCCTTTCTGTTTTGATGTCCAGATCTGGCCTTGTTCATCTTTTGATTTTGTTGAAATAGGAAGAAAGGACTGGCGGAATTTAGAAGCTTGACGAAGACTATAAGTCAAGATAGAAAAGCAAATGAAAACAAGGACTTGCGTGAGAGGTGTTAAAAAAATATCTTTCACTCCCCATGATATGTTTTTTATAATTTCTCTCTGTGGAGAAAGCCATAATTTTAAACGAGTCGTGTTTGTAGCTTTGTCCGGCTGCCATTTCATTCCAATAGTAGAAAGTACTGGTATGTAACTAACTACTGATATAACAGAAAATGCTGACATAATCCAGAATGATCTTTTCCTTGTAAATGCATCCTTAAAATACAGTGGTTTGAACACGCAAAGACATCGGACAAGTGCCAGGAGTGATGTGATTAACATTATGTTTGTATATATTACGTTTGCAGTGGTAGCTACAAATATGATGACTCCATACAGATCAATCTGAAAATACACAGAGTACTGAGTTTTAGACTCTAGTAGCCATATTTCTGTGGTAACTTGAATGGCTAATTCAACAACAACGTAGCAAAGGTCAGAACAGGACAAAAAAAGGAATGAAACAGTGACCCCGTCCTTGACCCCCATGGCTATAAATGTTCGAACGTTTGTCAAGTTTCCAGCCAGAGCGAAAAGGCTAATTATTAAACCTGTCGCGCACAAGATGTCTTGGACAAGATTATACTGAACATCGGAGAGCACAATGTTAATAATGGTCTGTAAAGCCATTTTTTTGTTGTCAAATTTGTGGGAAAAATTGACAAGATGATGTTAAACTTTTTCTTCTACTGAATCAAGCACACAAATATTTATCTAAACACGTTATGCTACTGTTTCTTTTTCATTTGCACCAACAACCTTTTATAGCGTTCTTGATGTAGCTTGACAGAGTGCAGGAAGCTATTGTGTAGCTAAATCGTAGCGCTGCTTTCTTTTATTTCTCAGAAATACATCCGCTCTTTTTCTTCTTCACTTTCGAAACCACAGTCCTACTACTGTTGAAATTGTGGAAAATATGAAGCATTAAATAGATCTTAAATATTTTCTGTAGTTACGAGACCTGATTTTCTTGTCTTGTCTTGTCTCCTTCTTCATATCAATCAATCAAGTGCCGTGCTGCGTGGCATATGCGATCATTTCTCTCCACAATTCCTTGTATTTAGACTTGATTATAAGATGCCCCGGTGACTTTCTTCCTAGCCACACTGACAGCCAATTCAGTAACTTCTCTCCCTATCTTCCTCTGTTTCCTCTTTCCTCAATTTTCCAGTTGCCACAGTGTGTTCCAGTTTCCTCAAAATGTTCCTCAATTTTCCTTCGGTGTTGGAGGAACAAACAGACCCATTGATAGGAATCTGCGATTTCCTTCATATAATAGGATATTTAATTCTTCTCTCTCAATATGCGGCCATTTCCTGTGTTATCTACACATCTTGGTATGAATGTTTTCTGTGACATACTGTCTGGTGGTAACCGTGTAACATGACCAAACTGTTTGACTTGATGTTACTTATGATACTTCAACCTTTCCCTTGATGGTGTCATTTTTCATTTGTTCTCACCCTGTCACATTTAGTATTCTCCTTAAAAATCTTATTTCTATGGTGATGATTTTTCTTTTGTTTTTGAATGTTAGTGTCCATGTTTGACACTGACAGCATGGAGCTGGGAGGAAAACTGTGCTGTACACTGTGCTCTTTTTTTGTTTCAGTAGATCTGATTAGAAACATGAAAAGACTAATCAAAGATGTCAGGCAACAGATGTGTTTCGTTAGGCCACATTTTCGTTCTGAATTTTGTAAAGACCTTTAATAATCTCTGAAAGTGGTGGATTTCAGTCTTTCTTTTACATGGATCACAGATCTGCTGTGAGAGAAGCTGCAGACCCGCGGGTACAAACAAAGAAGTAAAGGGAACCCGGATCTAGTTAAAAATTTTTTTTTTTTTTTTTAGTCGACAGATTCGTGTGCTGATCCATGAGCACCTGACATCCCCCCACCCGCGCCCCACACGAAGTTCCATGGAATACGGGTTAAAACCATAGTCCTAAATGTGTTAAGAAAATCTCCAGATATGACTTTCATTTCCTACAAATGAACAAGAATTGTCAATATTTGAATTTTTTGAAGACACAATACTGAAATGTTGTTAAAGCTGCACTTAAGAAAGATGTAAATGATTTACTGGATGAGGAAACTTAATGCCCCTGCATATTTCTAGTTTAAATGTTTTATTTCTATATCTATAATATGTCAGCATGAACTGACAACAATATATTGTTTTCTTTATTTTGTAACTAACACAGCACAGTCTATCGTGAAGGGACTCTTCTTTGATAAAACTTGAACACGTCCCAGCAACGAAGAATGTTTCTTTCGTGTTAAATCTGTTAAAGAAAACCTGGACGGGATTAAACCTGAACAGGTCGATACTCAACTAATGAGACTTTCTACCTGAAGAATTAAATTGTCCTACATACATATATTAATAGTATTACAAGAAAAGTCTGACGTACTTTTAACGTTATCTGGTAAGTCATTTTGACCCACATTATTACACTCGTCATGTCGTATCTTTGCTGAGAAAATAACAAAGAAAACATTGCGTTAGATCTCATTAAAGGTATCACACGAATAATTACTTCTCTGTGTCTGTCTGTTCGAATACGATGAGCTGTGTGTTTTTGCATGATTAAGGCTCACGCAGAAAGTTCACAACTGTGTGCTCGATAAGTAATAAACCTTTTACTACTTTTTTCTACTTTAAACATTTCATTAAAGGTATAATCGATACATTTGTTCGTCTGGCCAACAGTCGATTACAATATTCAGTTCAGAAGCTCCTGGACGATTATGTGATGTCGAAATATTTGATATCTTTGTAAAGTTCATTTCATCTTTTAACTGGATATTCTTTTCCAGAATTTCTCTGTTTAACTCTGAAACTTATATCAAATTCAGTTGGTTTCAAAAGTTACATTATTATTAAATTTACTACATCGAACAATCTCCGAGAGGCAGGTATTCATACAATTACATATCCATCAGACTAAAAAAAAGTGTGTAGCAGGTGTATCGACTCACATAAATAATCTTTAATGTTTATAAATTTCAGTCATTCAAGAGAGAAGCTTCTACACATAAGGAAAGCTCCATAAATAGCGCATGTCTCTTCAAAACCACTTTGTAAGGCGAAAGGACCAGCTATAACTAAAATTTAAAAAAACATACTTTAAAACTCATTGGAACAGAGTTAAGAAAAGTGTATGGTGCAGTTTTATAAAAAGAAATGGAATAAAAGGTGAATTAACATTAGCGATAAATGCTAGCAATAGTTCCTATTTTTAACTCCCCCTCGCTCTCTGAACCTTAAGTGCCCAGGCCACATGGGGCTCCTGCAAGGGTTTTCCACAAATGCCTGTCCTTCGCCTTTTTTTGTGCTTGCCCAGGTGAGCCCTCTATTGCTCAACATCCTTTCTGTTGTTCTTCTTCATGTCTCTTTTGGTCTACACTTTTTTCTGTTCATCTGTGGTGTCCATTTCAGTGGGGTTTTTTTTGGTAGTGAGTTGTCAGTCATTCGGAGCACATGTCCCAACCATCGCCAGCGTCTTTCCTCAATAATTGTTGTCAGTGGCTTCATCTGCATT
Organism: Achatina immaculata; assembly: GCA_009760885.1. Lineage (NCBI taxonomy): Eukaryota > Metazoa > Mollusca > Gastropoda > Stylommatophora > Achatinidae > Lissachatina > Lissachatina immaculata. The sequence continues at coordinate 42,041,695 of CM019693.1, forward strand.
TCTGCCAATAAGATGTTATTTCTTATGGCGTTTGGCCAAGACATTTTTCTAATCCTTCGTAAAAATTTAGTCTGGAAAGAATTCAACTTGTTTTCTATGGTTTTGGTGATTTTCCAGCATTCACTTCCATAGAGTAGTACACTTAGAACATTACTCTTAAATATCCTGAGTTTCATATTTATGCTTAGTGTTTTAGATTTTCATATAGTCTGCAGCACTGCAAATGCCTGGTTTGCTCTAGTAAGTCTGCTGATGTCCTCTGTGCTGTCTCCATTTTCTACTATTCTACTGCCAAGGTATACAAATTCACTGACCTCCTCCACTAACTTGCTATCTACTCTCAGTATATTTTTGTTGTTTACAGTTTGCTTCATTAACTTTGTCTTTCCTACGTTAATCTTCAGTCCTATGTTGTTTGCATTCTGAGTTAGCTTGTTTATTTTATCTTGCATTTCTTTGTGGCTGCTTGATAGTAGACAAATGTCGTCAGCAAAGTCAAGGTCCTCCAGCACTGTGTCGAGGGTCCATTGTAATCCTCTGCGTTTGTCTAATGTTGCCTCCTTCATTAACCAGTCTACTGCCAAGAAAAATAATGTTGGTGATTGTACACATCTCTGCTTCACTCCTGTTTGTACCCTAAAGTTGCTAGAGGTATGTTCTCCACAGATAACTTTGCACTGAAAATCCTCGTATAGCCTTTGATTACATTCACTATCTTATGGAGGAGGCCATGCCATCTTAGGATTTTCCACAGTGCATCTCTGTTGACACTGTCAAAGGCTAAATATATATTTTTAACTACATCATACTTTATCGTCTCTCTAAACCAGATGCTGACCTACAAACAATCCCAGTTCTTTCTGGTTCTCGTGTAAATAAATCAATATTGTAAGTTTAGCGTAGTTGACTTGATGCACTCTTCCATGGTATCGATTATGGTGGTGGAGATATGGAAGAAGTGGTTTCTTGGGTTTCCATTAGGTCTTCGAACAGGTCATTATAATCCGCTTCCCATCCTTCGTTGTATATCTACGCCAACATCATTCACTGCATCAGCTGCATAGAACAACAGTTTTCTGTCACCAAGAGACTATAACAAGAATAGGTATATGACATTGTTATCAACATTTGTAGATTGATTATATTTAGCTAATGTTTGTACAAATATTTTACTTTCTGCTCTGCCAGAGACTACCAAGACGAAGTGGAAGATGGCCAGAAATCTTGACTATCATTTATTATATTGTGTGAAAGCAGACGACTCAAACCAAACCACCATGGCCGAAGTGTCTTGACCTTGCATCATTTTACTGTAAAATTCACAAAAACTGTTTATGGCCTTACAGTCTGTTCTACAACATAGTGATGGACTCTTTACTGTTGTGATGGAGCCTATTAAAGATATAGATTTGCAGTAAAATTTTATTAACGTTGGACGACTAACTGTGACCGCTAGTTATATGCAAGAAGCAAGAAAAAGAGAGTAACAAAATCTCTAGGATTAGTAAGATGACATTACAGATGTAAAAAAGTAATTTTAACAAGCACCGTGCGATAAAAAGAAAATAGTGATGTTCTATCACGTATTCTATTGGCATTCTGTTCTTTTCCAGCTGTTTGCAATGTAATACACACATACGTATAAACATAACACAGCACATACATACATATATAATTACATGCATATATACATACATACATAGATACGTATATACATACATACATACATACATACATACATACATACATACATACATACATACATACATACATACATACATACATACATATATTCAGACTTACATATTTAAATATCTACTCATACAAGGTGTGGTAAAAAAGAATGAACTTTTGCGTTAAAGTGTTCACATGCGTGCTGCATGGAAACTTTCAAGTAATCCCCTCTACTGGAGATACACTATTTCAGACATTACCTTTTTTTTTTTTTAAAATGCATTATGGAACACACTTTCTACAACTGCAAGGTAAAGTAATAGAACACAACACCGTGAGTTTATAACTCAGAAAGATCGTCGTCAAATCACTTTTAGCGGCGATAGAAATAAAAATGACGAGAGAATTACTTTGCACTTTATCGTGCACAATGTTCTCTTAACCCAATTTCCTGAATCTCGTCTTTGGTTTGGAAACGACATTCTTTCAAGTGGTTTTAAGTTTGGGAAACAAGAAAAAAATCGTCTGGGCTAAAACTGAAACAAAATATCCGGAGAATACTGTGGATGGGGCACAACGGATGTCTGATGTTCTGACAAGTAACTTCAGATGAGGAGCGACGCTTAAGCTAGAACGCTGTCCTGTTCCAACATCCAAGTCTGGTTGTTCCAAAATCAAGCCTCTTTGTGCAGATAGCATCCCTCAAATGCGCTAATACTCCCTGGTACAACTGTTCGTTTACATTTCACCACGTGGTACAAATTCACATGGGTATTGATTAGACAATTGCAAACAAAAACACGTCCAGCAACACCTTGATATTTAATCGACTTATCCACGCTTTTTTCCGGCACGAAATTTGCACAGACTCGATGCATATGAAGTGTTTCAGTCAAATGAGGACAAGATCGTTTGCTGATGCTCACATTGTCAGAAACCAATTGTACAGTTAAACAGCACTTTCCAAGAATCATAGAACGAACTCTGTCGACATGGTCGTCTTCTGTTGGTGTTCTAGGTCGTAACACCAAACCACTTATAGCACTGCTTTCTGATCACACAGTCCCTCCCGTATGCCTGGTTAAGCAAATGTCAAGCCTATTTAAAGTTTTTACCAAGTTTTGCAACAAATTTAGTACATACATGCTGGTCTTCACACTATTTCGCTGTCACTTTATTATTAGTCCGACGAATACCTTATGCGCCTGTTCACTTCAACAGATATAGCTTGATGAGTAATGCTCATAGTGGAACAGAGCACATGGCAATTTGTTGGGAATACTTTCAACTATGTGCGCTCATTAGCTACACTGCGCCCTCTCTGTCGATTGGCTGGACATGTGCGACATTTTCTTGCTTTTGAACAATCCTCGCACTACATACATACACTCATACAAACATATGTACATAATTACACACATACATACATGTATACATACATACATACATACATGTATACATACATACATACATACATAAATACATACATATATATATACATAAATAGACACATGAATTCATAGTCACACACATATATGGTCATGGCGAAATCAGATGGTGGTCAAAGGCCTCCTGCAAGGAAAAAAGGGATATGATCATCAGTGAAGTAAGGAATTCAGAGGATGACAAGCGGGTCCAGAAGGCAGTCCAACAATCACAACAAGGGCAATGGACAACATGGGAGGAAGTCCTGCAGAGATCACTAACATGGAATGACATCTGGAAAATTGCACCCTTAAGGCTCAGCTTCATCATCAAGATGCCTACAGGCTCCAACCTATACAAATGGTGTGTATCAGAAGATACAGAGTGCCCTCTCTGCAACGAAAGGCAAACATTGGAACATGTGCTTCCAGCATGTAGAGTGTCTTTAGGGCAAGGATGGTACACCTGGCGGCACAAGGTTTTTTTTGGTAGTGAGTTGTCAGTCATTCGGAGCACATGTCCCAACCATCGCCAGCGTCTTTCCTCAATAATTGTTGTCAGTGGCTTCATCTGCATTTCTGCCAATAAGATGTTATTTCTTATGGCGTTTGGCCAAGACATTTTTCTAATCCTTCGTAAAAATTTAGTCTGGAAAGAATTCAACTTGTTTTCTATGGTTTTGGTGATTTTCCAGCATTCACTTCCATAGAGTAGTACAACTGGAAGATTACTCTTAAATATCCTGATTTTCGTATTTATGCTTAGTGTTTTAGATTTTCATATAGTCTGCGGCACTGCAAATGCCTGGTTTGCTCTAGTAAGTCTGCTGATGTCCTCTGTGCTGTCTCCATTTTCTACTATTCTACTGCCAAGGTATACAAATTCACTGACCTCCTCCACTAACTTGCTATCTACTCTCAGTACATTTTTGTTGTTCACAATTTGCTTCATTAACTTTGTCTTTCCTACGTTAATCTTCAGTCCTATGTTGTTTGCATTCTGAGTTAGCTTGTTTATTTTATCTTGCATTTCTTTGTGGCTGCTTGATAGTAGACAAATGTCGTCAGCAAAGTCAAGGTCCTCCAGCACTGTGTCGAGGGTCCATTGTAATCCTCTGCATTTGTCTAATGTTGCCTCCTTCATTAACCAGTCTACTGCCAAGAAAAATAATGTTGGTGATAGTACACATCCCTGCTTCACTCCTGTTTGTACCCTAAAGTTGCTAGAGGTATGTTCTCCACAGATAACTTTGCACTGAAAATCCTCGTATAGGGATTTGATTACATTCACTATCTTATGGAGGAGGCCATGCCATCTTAGGATTTTACACAGTGCATCTCTGTTGACACTGTCAAAGGCTAAATATATATTTTTAACTACATCATACTTTATCGTCTCTCTAAACCAGATGCTGACCTACAAACAATCCCAGTTCTTTCTGGTTCTCGTGTAAATAAATCAATATTGTAAGTTTAGCGTAGTTGACTTGATGCACTCTTCCATGGTATCGATTATGGTGGTGGAGATATGGAAGAAGTGGTTTCTTGGGTTTCCATTAGGTCTTCGAACAGGTCATTATAATCCGCTTCCCATCCTTCGTTGTATATCTACGCCAACATCATTCACTGCATCAGCTGCATAGAACAACAGTTTTCTGTCACCAAGAGACTACAACAAGAATAGGTATATGACATTGTTATCAACATTTGTAGATTGATTATATTTAGCTAAAGTTTGTACAAATATTTTACTTTCTGCTCTGCCAGAGACTACCAAGACGAAGTGGAAGATGGCCAGAAATCTTGACTATCATTTATTATATTGTGTGAAAGCAGACGACTCAAACCAAACCACCATGGCCGAAGTGTCTTGACCTTGCATCATTTTACTGTAAAATTCACAAAAACTGTTTATGGCCTTACAGTCTGTTCTACAACATAGTGATGGACTCTTTACTGTTGTGATGGAGCCTATTAAAGATATAGATTTGCAGTAAAATTTTATTAACGTTGGACGACTAACTGTGACCGCTAGTTATATGCAAGAAGCAAGAAAAAGAGAGTAACAAAATCTCTAGGATTAATAAGATGACATTACAGATGTAAAAAAGTAATTTTAACAAGCACCGTGCGATAAAAAGAAAATAGTGATGTTCTATCACGTATTCTATTGGCATTCTGTTCTTTTCCAGCTGTTTGCAATGTAATACACACATACGTAGAAACATAACACAGCACATACATACATATATAATTACATGCATATATACATACATACATAGATACGTATATACATACATACATACATACATACATACATACATACATACATACATACATACATACATACATACATACATACATATATTCAGACTTACATATTTAAATATCTACTCATACAAGGTGTGGTAAAAAAAGAATGAACTTTTGCGTTAAAGTGTTCACATGCACGCTGCATGGAAACTTTCAAGTAATCCCCTCTACTGGAGATACACTATTTCAGACGTTACCTTTTTTTTTTTAAATGCATTCTGGAACACACTTTCTACAACTACAAGGTAAAGTAATAGAACACAACACCGTGAGTTTATAACTCGAAAGATCGTCGTCAAATCACTTTTAGCGGCGATAGAAATAAAAATGACGAGAGAATTACTTTGCACTTTATCGTGCACAAAGTTCTCTTAACGCAATTTCCTGAATCTCGTCTTTGGTTTGGAAACGACGTCCTTTCAAGTGGTTTTAAGTTTGGGAAACAAGAAAAAAATCGTCTGGGCTAAAACTGAAACAAAATATCCGGAGAATACGGTGGATGGGGCACAACGGATGTCTGATGTTCTGACAAGTAACTTCAGATGAGGAGCGACGCTTAAGCTAGAACGCTGTCCTGGTCCAACATCCAAGTCTGGTTGTTCCAAAATCAAGCCTCTTTGTGCACACGGCATCCCTCAAATGCGCTAATACTCCCTGGTACAACTGTTCGTTTACATTTCACCACGTGGTACAAATTCACATGGGTATTGATTAGACAATTGCAAACAAAAACACGTCCAGCAACACCTTGATATTTAATCGACTTATCCACGCTTTTTTTCCGGCACGAAATTTGCACAGACTCGATGCATATGAAGTGTTTCAGTCAAGTGAGGACAAGATCGTTTGCTGATGCTTACATTGTCAGAAACCAATTGTACAGTTAAACAGCACTTTCCAAGAATCATAGAACGAACTCTGTCGACATGGTCGTCTTCTGTTGGTGTTCTAGGTCGTAACACCAAACCACTTATAGCACTGCTTTCTGATCACACAGTCCCTCCCGTATGCCTGGCTAAGCAAATGTCAAGTCTATTTAAAGTTTTTACCAAGTTTTGCAACAGATTTAGTACATACATGCTGGTCTTCACACTATTTCGCTGTCACTTTATTATTAGTCAGACGAATACCTTATGCGCCTGTTCACTTCAACAGATGTAGCTTGATGAGTAATGCTCATAGTGGAACAGAGCACATGGCAATTTGTTGGGAATACTTTCAACTATGTGCGCTCATTAGCTACACTGCGCCCTCTCTGTCGATTGGCTGGACATGTGCGACATTTTCTTGCTTTTCAACAATCCTCGCACTACATACATACACTCATACAAACATATGTACATAATTACACACATACATACATGTATACATACATACATACATGTATACATACATACATAAATACATACATATATATACATAAATAGGCACATGAATTCATAGTCACACACATATATGGTCATGGCGAAATCAGATGGTGGTCAAAGGCCTCCTGCAAGGAAAAAAGGGATATGATCATCAGTGAAGTAAGGAATTCAGAGGATGACAGGCGGGTCCAGAAGGCAGTCCAACAGTCACAACAAGGGCAATGGACAACATGGGAGGAAGTCCTGCAGAGATCACTAACATGGAATGACATCTGGAAAATTGCACCCTTAAGGCTCAGCTTCATCATCAAGATGCCTACAGGCTCCAACCTATACAAATGGTGTGTATCAGAAGATACAGAGTGCCCTCTCTGCAACGAAAGGCAAACATTGGAACATGTGCTTCCAGCATGTAGAGTGTCTTTAGGGCAAGGATGGTACACCTGGCGGCACAAAAGAGTGCTGCAGGAACTAGTAGCCATCGTAGACAGGGCAAAAGATAAAGCAAATAACAGCAAAAGAGTTAAGGTCCCACCTAAATACTTCATAGGGGCTGGTACGACATCGAATATTGAAATCAGGGACATTCCCTTACCATCACTGCTAGATAGTACAAATGACTGGGATGTGATAGAGGACCTTGCAGGAAGAAGAGAATACCCGATTGCCATCAAGAACACATGAATGCGACCGGACATTATAGTGTACTCCACAGAAAAACAGGAATTAATAATGATCGAGCTTACGGTCCCGTACGAAACTAGAATAGAGGAATAGCGTTTACTCAAATTGGAGAAGTACAATGATCTGGTCAAGCAACTGAGGCAGGGGGCAGGAATCAGGGCAAAAGTGATAGCTGTAGAAGTGGAAGCAAGAGGATTCGTATCAACATCAGCATATAACCTATGTAAGCAACTGGGCATAAAGGGACAAGCAAGAGCAAGGGCATTGAGAAGCCTTTCAGACACAGCAGAAAAGGCCTCATGCTGGCTGTGGAGTATGCGAAACAAGCATTGGGAACATAATTAATTTCATTTGCCACAACCAGTACCAGTCCTCCGTAGCTAAATCGCTAAAGACGCACTTCAAAAGTGCAGTGGCAACTGAAAGATCACGGGTTCAATCCCGGGACCGGGAAGAAAAAAAAAAGCAACAACTCACAAGACCTCTGGGAGTCATGACCCAGAGGGGCCCACCCCCCCCCCCCCTTAGAGTGTCAGGAAACTTATATAGGGCCGAAACACTTGTCTGAGGGTGGGGTACTTCCTCTGATGATCTGAAGGAGTTGTATTGTTGTTCCGCTCTCTACAGTAGAGAGTTTCCTGCATATGCATACATACATGTATACATTATACATACATACGCACATACATAACGCATACGGACATCAGTGTACTTACATACATGCACACATACATTCATACATACATACATACATACACAGAAGACAGAAAAAATTCATACATAGAAAAGTTAATTCTGTACGTTGATTAATTCATTCTTATCTATTATTATTTCTGTACATATATTGAAACGATAAAAAAGTTATTACAGATAAAGCTGTTATCGTATATGTTCACTTTCTTTTGTTGAGAGTATATGGAGAAAATGACCAATAAGTATTCTTTTCTTTGATATTTTCTTTGGTGATCCCTGGTTTTCATACTGCACCAGTATTACACAACTACAAATATATTATTTTAGTTTCTTACTGTTAATTGTTTGAATAATTCTTAGCTTGGTTCAAGTACTATACTTTTACTTTCATGTTTGTAGCTATCACTTGAGCCTGCTTTGATTGTCTGACATTATCAGGATATTTAGTGACAAGAGAATATAAACTTCACTTGATCCTATTTTAGTTTACTTGGTGAAGCTGGAAAAAGTTCCCTTTAGTCAGAGAGCTGGGTTAGACTATGTAAATATATGATCTTACGGTGTGACGTGCAAGATGGCAGATTTTTTTAACGCTCTCGCCGGCATGCAGAAATCACAGGAAATCCACTTGATCTGTCACATATCCTGTACCGGGAGTTGGGCATAAGGCTAACAACCTTATCCTGGGACCTTATCTAATGGCGACTCAAGATGGGGGAAAAATCGTTATGAAAACTTGCAAAGAAACCAACAGAGCATCAGTGATGCCAGCTCCCAAGAGTTCATTCGTCGGTACTAAACATGTGACAAAGATTGTATTCTGGAATGTAAGAAAGATTGCAGCACCAATTAAAAACTACTCAGATCATCAAAGAAATGGAGAGATACCATCTAGACACACTGGGCATCAGTGAAATGCGATGGCTAGAAGCAGGTAAAAGATCGGCGGAAAACGGTAAGTTAATAATACATTCAGGCAGAGACGACGGGAAACATCAAGAGGGGTAGGTATATTTATGTCAGATCTAGCAACAAAAAGCCTTGTAGAATGGGAACCAGTAAATAGTCGTATAATAAGAGCACGAAACAACCAAAACACGGAAGAACGACAATAATACAGTGTTATGCACCCACGAACGATGCTGATGATGAGATAAAATACGAATTCTATCACCAATTACAACAAATCATTAACAAAGTCCCTAAACACGACATCCTAATTGCTATGGGTTACTTCATCGCTCAGGTAGGGAAGATAACACTGACGTTGAAAAGGTAATGGGTAAAGAAGGAACTGACATGGTTAATCAAAACGGAGAAAGATTAAAAGAAATTTGTCTAACAGAGGGCATGGTCATTGGAGGCAAATTATTTACACACAAAGATATCTCAGATTGTATCGAACTAGATCTGGCGAAAGCAACATACAAAGAAATAGACAAGAAAGTAAAAAGTTCCGCTAGAAGGAATCAGAGCATAGATAAAATACATAGACAATGTAGCGAAAGAAGCAGAGAAAGCATCAAAAACAGGAGACAGCGAAACTTTACATAACATACAAAAGAGGCTAACACGTACTATTACATCAGCATATGACCTATGTAAGCAACTGGGAAAGATCAATCGATAGAAAAACTGGAACCATATTAACATCAAGTAAAGACCAAAAGCAAAGATGGGCTGAACACTTCCAAGAAATACTTAATCGACCACACCCAGAAGAATTGATAAACCTTACAACCAACTTACCAACCAAACAACTAAATATCAGCCTGGATGCAATTACATTGCATGAAATTTAAACAGCAGTGAATTTAATGGCTAATAAAAAAGCTGCAGGTAAAGATGAAATAATACCCGCAATGTTAACGCTATTAATGACGAAAAAATGAGACAACTACAGAGAATGTTTAATAAGATTTGGAAAGAAAAATGGCCCCTTCTAAATAGAAAAAAGGAATAATTGTTAAATACCCCAAAAAGGTTATCTTAGTGACTGTAACAATTGGAGAAGTGTAACCTTAGTATCAGTTCTGTCAAAAGTATTTTGCAAGGTCCCGCATAGAGAGAAGAACAAGCAGGATTTCGAAAAGGGAGAAGCTGTCTCGACTAGATATTTACTCTAAGAATAATACTTGAAGAAAATACTGAAAACCAGAAACCATTAATACTGAACTTCACAGATTTAAAAAGACATTTGATGGCATACACATTGTATAGAATTTTAAGTCTATAAGGAATATCATCTAAAACTGTCAACATCATTAAGGACTTCTACAATGGATATGTTTGTGCAGTCAAAACAGAATAAGAGATGAGCGAATGGTTCCAGATTGAAACAGATGTGAAACAAGGATGTATACTGTCTCCTTTGCTTTTTGGGATTACAATAGACTTCATAATGAAAAAATTCTGCACAGGTAACACAGGTATTGACTGGGTACATGGGACCCAACTGGAAGATCTTGATTTTGCTGACGACATAACTCTTATCAGTAACAATGTGAATTGTATGCAAGAAAATACAGATATCCTGTCTTTAGTGGCTAGCAAAATAGGACCTGAAATTATCAAGGACAAAACAAAAATAATAAAACTTCCCGTTAATCACAATGGAAAAATAGACGTAGAAGGACGGATATTGAATAAGTCAATCAGTTGCATACCTTGGCAGCTACATAGACCAGGATGGTGACACCAGAAAGGAAGTTAGAATCAGAATTGCAAAAGCAGCATCAATCTTCAAGAATCTTGAGAACATATGGCATTCAAAAGTTATAAGCACAAAAACCAAGTTAAGACTATTCAATTCAAATGTAATATTCACCCTCATTTATGCATAAGAAAGCTGGAAAATAACTAAAGAAATAGACAAGAAATTAGAATCTGTTGAAAACAAATGCCTAAGGAAAATACTCGGCATCAAGTGGAATGAATTCAAAAGCAATGTAGAGATAAGACAGATGACTGAACAACAACAAATCTCATGGGTGATCAGAAAAAGGAGATGGGTTTATATTGGTCACTTGATGAGAAGAAACGATCAGAGAATCCCAAAACAAGCTATCAAGTGGAACACAACAGGCATAAGAAAAAGAGACAGACCACGTGAAACTATAAAGAGGACATTCTTAAGAGAGGCCAGATTAATAAGTATAAAATTCCTTAATAGGTTTGAAAAGTTCACCGAAAATAGGAAAAATTGGCTAACTATCTTGCAAGCCCTATGTGAGGTTTAACCGCACGGGAAGGATATAATTATATATATATATATATATATATATATATATATATATATATATATATATATATATATGAACATCAAAAGCATTATGAATCTACAATCCAGTAAGTGATAGAATCCTAACAATCAGACTTAAAGGCATTCCTAGAAATGTAACAATCATCCAGATATATGCACCTACATCAGCAGCAGAAGAAGAGGATGTAGAAGACTTTTATAACACACTGCAAACGGCAATAGACCAGGTACGAAAAATGATATTGCATTAATAATGGCGGATTTTAATGCAAAGATTGGTACAGAAAGATCATAAGATGAAGGACATGTTGTAGGGAAATTTAGCATAGGACATAGAAATGAGGCAGATGACAATCTAATGGCGTTTTGCTTGGAAAATGAGCTAATGATCGCTAACACACTTTTTAAACAACATCCAAGCAGACTTTACACATGGACATCACCTGATGGGAATACAAGGAATCAAATAGATTACATTTTAATGCAAAGAAGGTGGAGGACAAGTATAACATCAGCAAAAACTTTACCAGGTGCTGATTGTGACACGGACCACGAATTATTAATAGCAGACATAAAGATAAAAGATAAAAAAGACAGTTACGGGATCAAGACAACTCCGCTTTGATCTTACAAAAATACCAGAACAATACGGTATAGAAGTGAAGAACCGTTTCGAAATCCTGGTGGCTGTACAGGAGGAGATGACACCAGATGAATTGGCTACGCAGGCCAACGATATCTTAATAACAACAGCTAAAGACATGGTTCCAGTAAAGAAAACGCAAAAGAATGGATGGATTATAGCAGGCACACTAGAACTGATAAAACAACGTAGAGAAATGAAGACGAAATGGAAAGTGACAAACGACAACAAAGAGGAATACAAAACTTTAACAAAAGAAATGCGAAGAAACATAAGAAAAGACCCAAAAAAAATACATACAAGACTGTTGCGAAAGAATAGAATGACATTAAACGTGTGCAAGAGATAGTGAAATGTTTAAAGAAATGAAGACACTGACGAGAAATGCCACACCCAAGCTAAATGTAATTTGTGACAAGATGGGGAATACCTTAACAGAGACAGAGGAAATTCTAAAAAGATGAAAGGAATAATGTAAAGGAATGTATGAAACAACCGACTGTGAAAGCAGAAATCAACAGTGTGAATTATTATTAGAGGAGAAAGAACCCGAACCGACAATAGGAGAAGTTTTATGGGCAATAAAGAATCTGAAAAATGATAAACCACCAGGATGTGATGAGATAACAGCTGAATTTATTAAAGCAGGAGGAAAGGAATGTGCAACAATCTATCATGCACTATGTAAAAAGATATGGCATTCAGTTACTTGACCAAAAGAATGGAAAAAAACTGTATTCATACCACTGCCAAAAAAGGGAAATCTGAAATTATGCACAAACTACAGAACTGTTGCCCTGATTAGTCATGCCAGTAAAATTCTGTTAAAAATCATAATGGGTAGACTTCGAAAGAAAATATAAAAAGAAGTCAATATTGTCCAATCTGGTTTCAGACAAGGAAGGGGATCAAGGGATCATATGTTCAATATACGCTTAATAATAGAAAAATGCAGAGAGTTTAATGTGAATCTATATTTAGCTTTTATAGACTACTCACAGGCATTTGACTGTGTACAACACCAGAAACTCTGGGAAATAATGGGATTTCCAAAACATTTGATACAATTAACATCACTGCTGTATCTAGACCAACAAGCAGCAGTAAGAATAAATGGTGAAACAACAACTTGGTTTGACATAAAACAAGAGGTCCGTCAGGGGTGCATATTGTCACTTTACTTATTTAACTTGTATACTGAAAATATAATGAGGAATGTTAGAGAATGATGTAGACACAGAATATTACGATACCATAACAATTGGAGGTTATGAAATACCAAAGATTAGATATGCTGATGACACAGTGTTACTGTCCACAACACAAAAAGGAATGGAAAAACTAATTATGTCAGTCCGTAAGAACAGCGAACAGCAAAACCTCTATCTTAATGCAAAGAAAACTAAATTGATGACAACTGACAAAACAAACAAGGCAGCTGAAATATGTATAAATGAGGAAAAACTGGAAGAAGTGGAGAGTTTTGAATATCTTGGATCACTAGTGACTAGTAGTGGAGATACAATAAGGGAAATTAAAAGGAGGAAATCTATCGGTCTTCAGAAAGTAAAACAAATAAAGAATCTGTGAAGAAGAGCAGACAGAACTACAAAAATAAGATTTTAAAGGGCATGCATCTCTCCCATCCCAACATATGCCTGTGAGACCTGGACACTTAACAAAACAGCAGAGAAGCAGATAAATGCCTTTGAATGTAAATGCTACAGAAGAGTTCTCCAAATATCGTGGACACAAAAAAAAGAACAAATATATCCATATTACAAGAGCTTAATACTGAAGAAGGCTGGCTAGTAAAGAGTATTAAAGAGAGAAAACTTAAATATTTTGGACACATTAAACGTCTTGATAATCAAGAGAAGAGCGTCTTCGAAAGTTACATAATGGGAAAAAAGAGAGGAAGACCAAGGCGAAGATGGCTGCAAGACATCGTTGAGGATCTGCAAATGGTTGCATCAGCGGCAGGCCATCTTGCTCACGACCGAGAGGCCTACAGGAGAGCTGTTAGGGAAGCAAAGTTCCACAGTGGATATGCAAATGAATATATATATATATATATATATATATATATATATCACGTGTAGTTAATCTTTTCTTGGCTAATGAAAGCTAGACCTCCAGATGTTCACTGCTGAATGAAGAAGAAACATGGAGACACGTGTCCGTCGCTTCAGCGAAATTTCTATGGCACAGGACGTTGTACAGAAGAGTGTCAGAACTTTTTTCTCTCAGATTGCTTCCCCTGGCCTCACACTGCCAGAAAGGTTGGCGCTATCACTGAATGACACGGTGAAAATCGGTGGACAAGAACTGATGAAAGTGGCGAACAACAAAAGACTGGTTATGGTTCAACGAATAAAAGCATTATTTTCCTTGCTGAAAACAGAACAACTCACTCCCCATCTGACAGTTGATCGTGAGAACGTTTGTGAAACTGTTTTATCACGAGCTGTACCTGACGGACGTAAAGTTACTGGAGACGAATGCTGGGTACACTACTTTCAGGCGGAAACAAAAAGATCTAACAAGGAATGGTGATATTCTTCCTCGCTAAAGCCAAATAAGTTCTATTCAACTCCATTAACTGGAATATTGATGCTTACTCTCTTCTGAAACTGGAAATTCCTGTCCTGGAACATTACAGGTCCAGAAGAAACAATAACAACAGCGACGTAATATGTGATATGTTCACATCATGATTATGCGTAGTCTTACAGAGTTTGAATATCTTCCACATTCTGCACATCCACACGACATCGCACAATATGATTATAATGTGTTTGTATCCCTCATTAGGTAGAGAAAATGAGAAATGACTAGGATATTAAAAGGCTTTGCATAACTGACTAAAGGGTTGGTCAAAATACTTTTTTGTTCTTTGGAATACAGGCATTAATGAAACATTAACAGAATAATTTGATTTTGTTCGATTATTGATCTACGTTTATTTTTATTTTTATTTTTCTTGTGCGGCCACTTTCGTAAGTACATAAATAACTTTGCGCAAAACGGAAAAAAGGTTCAGGAGAAAAATTAAGCGAACAACAAGTCTAGATTTAAGTTCAATGCAGATGAAAAAGTTGGAGAAATGGGTTGCCAATTCAGGACGTCCAACATCTATAGCAGATGATACTAGCCTACGAAATGGGCTGTGTATATTCTTTTTCAACATAAATTATTATTAATTCGTACAACGACTGGCAGAGAGATTCCAAGAATATACGGTGAGTAACTGTGTATCACAAGAATATAGGATGAGAAGATAGAAAAAATATAGAGTAAGAAGATCGATGATGACAAGAATGTACTATGAGAAGCAGTGTGATCATAAGAATATATGGGGAGAATATGTGTGATGAAAAGAATATGATGGGAAGACCACAAGAATATAGGATGAGAAGCTGTGTGATCACAAGAATATAGGATGAGAAGCTTTGGGATCACAAAAATATACGATGAGAAGCTGTGTGATCACAAGAATATATTACTAAGATATGTAAGCACAAGAAAGATTTGCAGAATTCTGGGAGTCTAACACTAACTACTCTAAATTTAATATAGTGGAGTAAGTTTAACTTGATGTAACTTGAGTTTCTGAACAGTTTAACATTCTCAAGAATATCTGAATTACATTATTAAACACATAAAGTATATGCCCGTTTTACAATACAAATTTATTTTCTTGCACATGTCCGAAGCGAAATAATTAATTACTTAATCAGTTAATTTCTTTTCGATTAATAGTTCAGAAGATCAGTAACAGTGTTTATACCTTTTTAATATCCATAATTGTTCCTGGGTTTAAAATTTGCAATAAGATTTAAATTTAGAGTTGTAATTGTAGTATATGAAAAAAGATAAACTTGAATTTATCATTTGAATAATGTCTACTAGTCCATACATTATGCCGTAAATATTTCTATATGCACCTACAGTACTAAATGCTGGTACTATCAATCCAGTTATTGTCACGATAATTTTGGGAGTGCTGGAGATGACATACAGCAGTGAAATCAGAGCAACTTGGCGAACTACTTGGATCTCTTTCCGTCCTAGTCTATTAGAGACTGAACTTTGATCTTCAATGATATCTTTCTGTTTTGATGCCCAGATCTGGTCTTGTTGAACTTTTGTGTTTGTTGAAATAGGAAGAAAGGTTTGGCGGAATTTAGAAACTTGACGAAGACTATAAGTCAAGATAGAAAAACAAATAAAAACAAGGACTTGCGTGGCCGGTGTCAAAAAAACATCTTTCACTCCCCAAAATATGTTCTTTATAATTTCTCTTTGTGGAGAAAGCCATAATTTTAATCGAGTCGTGTTTGTAGCTTTATCCGGCTGCCATTTCATTCCCATTGTAGAAAGTACTGGTATATAACTAACTACTGATATTACAGAAAATGTTGACATAATCCAGAATGATCTTTTCCTTCTGAATGCATCCTTAAAATACAGTGGTTTGAACACACAAAGACATCGGGCAAGTGCTAGGAATGATGTAATTAACATTATGTTTGTATATATTACGTTACCAGCGTTGGTTAAAAATATGATGATTCCATTCAGATCAATGTCAAAAAACACAGAGTACTGAGTTTTAGACTCTAGTAGCCATATTTCTATGGAAACTAGAGTGGCTAATTCAACAATAACGTAGCAAAGATCAGAACAGGATAGAAAAAGGAATGAAACAGTGACCCCGTCATTGACCCCCATGGCTATAAATGTTCGAACATTTGTCAAGTTTCCAGCGAAAGATAAAAGGCCAATTATTAAACCTGTCGCAAACAAGATGTCTTGGCCAAGATTGTGCTGGACATCGGAGAGTAAATTGTTAACAACGGTCCCTGAAGACATTTTTGTCGTCCAAACTGTGAGAAAAATTTACAAGTTGATGTTAAACATTTGGTTCTACTGATTCAAGTACAGAAACATTTCTATATACACGTTATGCCATAGGTTTTGAGTGTTTGTTTTGTTTTGTTTGCACTAACAACCTTTTATAGTGTTCTTGATGTAGCTTGACAGAATGCAGGAAATTATTGTATAGTGCTTATTCACAGCGCTGTTTTATTTTATTTCTTAGAAATACATCCCCTCTCTTTCTTCACCTTTCGAAGCCACAGTTCCATCTTCTGTGGAAATTGTGAAAAATATGAAGCATTAAATAGATCTTAAATATTTTCTGTAGTTACGAGATCTGATTTTCTTGTCTTGCCTCCTTCTTCATATACTTCTCTGTGGTGGAGGAACTACAGACGCTTTGATGGGAATCGGCGATTTCCTTCATATAATAGGATATTTAATGCTTCTGTAAGTTCCTCTCTCCATCGCGTGCGGCCATTTCCTGTGTTATCTACAGATCTTAGTATTAATGTTTTCTTTGACGTACTGTCTGGTGGTAACCGTGTAACATGGCCAAGCTATTTGACTTGATGTTACTTAAGATACTTCAACCTTTGCCCTGATGGTGTCATTTCTTACGTGGTCTCTTCCTGTCTTCCATTTAGTATTCTCCTTAAATATGTCATTTCTACAGTGGTGATTTTTCTTTTGTTTTTGAATGTTAGTGTCCATGTTTGACACTGATAGCATGGAGCTGGGAGGAAAACTGTGATATGCTCTTTTTTGTTTTAGTAGATGTGATTAGAAACATGAAAAGACTGTTTTAATTAAAAAATGTCGGGCAACTGATGTGTTTCTTTAGGCCACATCTTCGTGCTGAAATTTGTACTAGTTGTACGTGTACTTGTACGAACTCCCTGTAACTACGAGCTGTTGTTCTTTGCGCCGATGCTATAGAGGTGTTAAGCTCCAGCATCGTATCGGCATTGGAGCGGATTATGGCAGTTACTTTTTCGGTCCCGGAGTACAGCTAAAATGCAGGGGGTGTGCAGTGCTTCTTTAGCAGATTCCACCACCACGGGGACTATGGCCATCCCTACCTCGTTAGCCGAGCTAGGCCTATTACTGGAAGTACCACTGAGAGTTGAGACAGGGTCTTGGTCAGCTATGGGTCCCTGAGTGCCTCATTGGACAGCGTCCTCACTCCCACTGTATTTTGTAAAGATCTTTAATAATCTTTTAATAATCTTTTAATAATCTTTTAAAGCAGTGGATTTCAGTCCTTTTCTTTTGTTTTGACACGGCTCGATCTTCTGGTGTGAGAGAAGCTACAGACCCGTGACTACAAACAAAGAAGTAGAGAGACCCCAGATGTAAGTTAAGAATTGTTCTTTTTTGGTCGACAGATCCATGTGCTGATACTTGAGACCCAAAAAATCTTCCCCCCCCCCCAATCCCCTACAGGCAGCCCCCACGAAATTCCATGGACACCAGATTAAAACCATAGTCCTAAATGTGTTAAAAAAAACCTTCAGATATATGACTTTTATTTCCCAGAAATGAGCAAGAATTGTCCATATTTTGAATTCTTTGAAGACACCGTGCTGAAAAGTTGGTGAATCTGCATTTAAGAAAGATGTAAGCTATTTTGTGGATGACAAAACGTAATGCCATTGTTTAAATTCTTCATTGTTATATATATATATATATATATATATATATATATATATATATATATATATATATAATAGCTGATTACCCGGCATTGCCCGGTTATTTATTTATCCCAATCGACAAAGTTCTATTCATTGCCACAACCTTCTAGAAGGGTCTTCAGAGGTCTATTCAGTTCCACAATCTTCTAGAAGGTTCCACAATGTTCTATTCATTTCCATAACCTTCTAGAAAGTTCCACGGATTCTAGACGGTTCTATTCCTGTTCTATTCTAGAGATCTATTCCTTCTATTCTACTAAACGTGGGCTTAATTGTTATCAGGACTGTTATCTATCAGCTTAGTGACCCCGAACACCATGGATTTTCTGTCAATTTGGACATTTTATTTTTCACCATTTCTCACCCCCCCCCCCCCCCCCGATGGGTCTGAACTTGTGAGTGTCACTCTTCATCTCAGCGACCCTGAAAACTATGGATTGGAAACTAATATCGGTCGTTTCCGTTTATTTTTACATGTCACCCCCATCCCACCCTCACCCTTAGGACCCCTGTGCCCTTGTGCGCTGAGCTTGGACTTAAACGGCATCGGGAGTGTCACCATTCATCTCAGCGACCCTGAAAACTATGGATTCCACACTAATATCGTTCATTTTCGATTATTTTTACGTGTCATCCCGACTACTAAGGATCATAGGGGTATCCTATGGGTGATCTAACCCCCATCGGTGCACTGTCCAGATTGTAAGTCATGTATGCGCCAAGTTTGGTTGAAACTGCTCTAGGCATTCCAGCGTGATGCTCTAACATACATACATACAGACATACATACATACGTACATACATACATACGTACATACATACACATATACATACATACATACATTTATATATATATATTCTTCAGCTTTCCAAGCTATTAAGGCTCATTGTTGTAGATAAAGTTCGCCTCCATTCCTCTCTATTCCTAATCTTCTCTCTCTAGTTGGCGACACCAGTTTCTTTTTTGTCCTCTCCTATGTTGTCTTTCCATCTCTGTCTTGGTCTACCACTTGGTCTTGTTTCTCTAATCTCTTGTGCATACATCATTTTCTTTTGTCTAGTCTCTTTCATTCTTTCTACATGCCCCAGTCAGCGTAGTCTGTTCAGTTTCAAGACATTTAAAATTCGTTGGAATTTAAATAAGCTGTTCAGTTCAGTGTTCTTTCTGGCTCTCCATTCTCCACTGTTGGTATCCTTTATGGGCCTGAAGATTCTTCTTAGGATCTCGTTCTCAAAGATCTGCAATTGTTGTTCATCTTTCTTTGTTGTACTCCATGTTTCTGATCCATACATGATAGCTGGTCAGTATAGTTTTGTAGATTGTTATTTTGTTGTTTTGGTACAGGATTTTGGATTTTAACAGATTTTGCAAGGCAAAGTATATTTTATTCCCTATCTATATTCTGATTTTAAATGCCTCGCTTACTGTGTTGCTTCTGTTGACTGTTGTGCTTAGATATTTGTATGTTTCTGCTTTCCTAATAATCGTCTCTCCAACATTTATATAATCTGAATTATTCTGCCTCTGGTCTCTTGATATGTTCATATACTCTGTCTTATCCTGGTTAATGGTGAAGCCCACTTTTAGTGTTACATCTCTCAGGTGTATGCAGGTATTGATGACTTCTTGCATAGTTTCTCCCACCAGGTCGATGTAATGAGCTTATTCTAGTATTTTAACTTGTTCTTCTGTACCTGCTTTCTTCTTCCACTTTTCTGATTACCTTTTCTAGTACTAGGTTGTCAGCGGCGCCGAGCTGCACAGCGCGGGTTGCTGCTGTTGCGCAGGCCGACCGTTATTTTGGCGAAAAAGCACTCTCGAGTTCCGTGCGTGGGGAGACAGGCTTTCGCTCCCTTCCAGGACAGAGAGAGTTAAGGTGTTTCGATGCAGAAGAGAGTGGTTTGTCCGTCGAGCGAAGCATGTAAACGGCTAGCCAGCCAGGGTCGTGCTAAAGGTGTACTACATTTTTGTTGACCGATGGTCTTGAAATTGGCCCAACTCTCGCAAAGAGTATCGGGTCTGCAGTATGTAATGTGCGTTTTTTTTAGGTGGCCGGGCTTTCTTCTGGTTCGTTAGAGCAGAGAGAGCCGCTGGCCGCCCCCTCCAGTTAAAGGAAATGAAACGCCGCCGGGGTCGAAAGGGATCCGCTCTGACCGCTCTCCCTTGCCCCGTGTCGGTCTGTCGGCAGATATCCGACAAAGGTTCGGTGAAGAAACCTATCTGGTTGATCCTGCTAGTAGTCTTCTGCTTGTCTCAAAGATTAAGCCATGTATGTCTAAGTTCACACTGTCTCACGGTGAAACCACGAATGGCTCATTAAATCAGTCGAGGTTCCTTAGATGACACGATCCTACTTGGATAACTGTGGCAATTCTAGAGCTAATACATGCTTACCAAGCTCCGACCCTCGTGGAAAGAGCGGTTTATTAGTTCAAAACCAATCGTCGTTGCCCTTCGCGGGGCGCAGCGTCCCAACTGGTGACTCTGGATAACTTTGTGCTCATCGCATGGCCTTCTGTGCCGGCGACGCATCTTTCAAATGTCTGCCCTATCAAATGTCGATGGTACGTGACATGCCTACCATGTTTGTAACGGTTAACGGGGAATCAGGGTTCGATTCCGGAGAGGGAGCATGAGAAACGGCTAGCACATCCAAGGAAGGCAGCAGGGGAGCAACTTACCCACTCCCGGCACGGGGAGGTAGTGACGAAAAATAACAATACGGGACTCTTTCGAGGCCCCGTAATTGGAATGAGTACACTTTAAACCCTTTAATGAGGATCTATTGTAGGGCAAGTCTGGTGCCAGCAGCCGCGGTAATTCCAGTTCCAACAGCGTATATTAAAGTTGTTGCAGTTAAAAGCTCGTAGTTGTATCTCAGGCGCAGTCGAGCGGCCCGGCTCGCGCCAGTTCACTGCCCCTTGTCTCCTGCCCTACCGTCTGCCGGCTCTCTCCTGCCCTACCGTCTGCCGGCTCTCTCCCGCGGGTGCTCTTCGCTGAGCGTCCCGGGTGGCCGGTGCGTTTACTTTGAAAAAATTAGAGTGTTCAAGGCAGGCCCCAGCTGCCTGAATAATGGTGCATGGAATAATGGAATAGGACCTCGGTTCTATTTTGTTGGTTGTCGGAACTGGAGGTAATGATTAACAGGGACAAATGGGGGCATTCGTATTGCGGCTTTAGAGATGAAATTCTTGGATCGCCGCAAGACGAGCTACTGCGAAAGCATTTGTCAAGAATGTTTTCATTAATCAAGAACGAAAGTCAGAGGCGCGAAGACGATCAGGTACTGTCGTAGTTCTGACCATAAACGATGCCGACTAGCGATCCGCGGGAGTTGCTTCGATGACTCTGCGGGCAGCTTCCGGGAAACCAAAGTTTTTGGGTTCCAGGCGAAGTATGGTTGCAATGCTGGAACTTAAAGGAATTGACGGAAGGGCACCACCAGGAGTGGAACCTGCGGCTTAATCTGACTCAACACGGTGTTCTAAGGACTGTTATTGCCGGAAGTGGGGTGGAGAAGTCGATCTCCACTCCAACGGCGTGCGTCTCAAATAGCCTCTGGCAGTCAAGTCCATCTCCTGGCCTTCTCGTGGAAGAACTGTTTAAACTGACAGGAGAAGGGGGGGGGGGGGGGTGAAGGCGAATATATGGCGCCTGAAAACCAGACACTTAGCGTAGATAAGAGGCACGTTTGGTAGCTCATCTACTGCTGCTGGCGAGATTCTTCAGCTGCCGTGTGTGGAGCGGTGCTCCTCCCGGCCAGTGAAGAAAGGTGCAAATGGGGTTGCCGAGCGGCACCACTGCGGAAAAAGTGGTAGAAAGGATAAAGCGAAGCAAACAGTCAAATCATGGCACCTCTGGTCTGGAGGTCGGTCACGTATTGGTGCACACATATCGGGTGAAATGCCTGAACCGTCTTAACCCAGAGGTTAAGACACTGCTGGCGAGACTCTTCGGATGCTGCGCGTGGAGTAAAGCTCCTCCCGGTCAAGGAAGAAACTGCGGAAAAGAAATAAGGGTTGCTTTGCAGCACCGATGTGAAAAGGTGAAGGAAAGGATAAAGTGAAGTTTAATCGGTATGTCCAGTAGCATCGCTGCGAGAGCTACACATACCACGGCGCCTCAGCTCTAGAGGCCGGCCACGTCCGAAATACACCTACACTGGTGAAATATGCCTAAACCGGCATACACCAGAGGTCAAACTTGATGGCTACACATGTCACGGTACCTCTGCTCTAGAGGTCGGTCAGGTCCCAAACACGCCCATACTGGGAAAATATGCCTAAACCGGCCCAACTCAGGGGTGGAAGTTAATACTGGCGAGGATTCATCCTTCTGGACAAAAACTCCATCCTGGTCACAACTAGGAAGGGTAGCGGCCACGATCACAAATTGCTGAAGTCGGAGACACTGGACCAGGTCAGTCTAGATAGGCAGCCACCTCTCACCCGGCGGGGATGTATGCGTATCATAGGTTTTAAGGTGAGAAAGTCCAACAATGGACTGGATGGTTAACCACCTCTCAGCCGGCGGTAATACACGGGTATCTCAAAACACGTCGAGGTTTTTCCAGTGAGAAAGTCCAACTCTAGACTAAACTGGTGCAACGAAAACCACCGTGTCACGCAATCCCGCTTCTGAGACCCACAAAGAATACAGGCTCAAGCCCTACGATCCTCTAAACCTCTTGTGGTCCTCTCGGGGATCTTGTGTGGTACTTTCGGGGACCACATGGGGACCATGGGACATAACGAGAACCACATGCGTAACTTCAGTAGGATCACAGGGCGGTCTTGGTGGTAGAAGCGAACGAAGAAGAAGAAGAAGAAGTAGTACTAGGTTGAATAGTAATGAAGATAATGTATCGCCTTGATTTAAACCAGTTCTTATAGAGAAAAGTTCTGATTTTCTTCCTTTATATATTACTATATTTTGTGTATCCTCCATACATATTCTGGTCAGATTGATTAATTTATTAGGTATCTCTTCTTCTTCGTCTTCGTTCGCTTCTACCACCAAGACCGCTCTGTGATCCCACTGAGTTTACTCCTGTGGTTCTTTAGAGGACCACAAGAGATCCCCGAGAGGACCGCAAAAGGTTCAGAGTATTGTGGGGCTTGGGCCTGTATTTTCGATGGGTCACAGAAGCGGGATTGCGTGACACTGTTTTTTCGTTGCACCAGTTTAATTTAGAGTTGGACTTTCTCACTGGAAATCCTTAGTGTGATTAGGATAAGCATACATCCCCGTCGGGTGAGAGTTGGCTGCCTATCTAGACTGCCCTGGTCCCGTGTCTTCCAGCATTTTGTGGTCGTGGCCGTTACCCTTCCTAGTTGTGACCAGAACGGAGCTTTTGTCCAAGAGGACGAATTCTCGCCACTAGTAAGTTTCATACCTGGGTTAAGCCGGTTTATGCGTATTATTCCAAGAATAGGCGTATTTAGGACGTGACCGACCTCTAGAGCGAATGTATCGTGACATGAGTAGTCAGCAAGTTTCTCCCCTGGTTTAAGCCAGTTTAGGCATATTTCATCAGTATGGGTATATATAGGACGTGACTGGCCTCTAGAGCAAAGGTGCCGTGGTATGAGTAGCTCTCATGACGAGACTACTGGACATACTGATTAAACTTCACTTTATCCTTTCCATCACCTTTTCCACAGCGCTGCCGTTCGGCAACCCTAATCGCTTTTCCGCATCTCCTTCATTGGCCGGGAGGAGTTTCACCACACGCGCGGCAGCGGAGGAATCTCGCCAGCAGTGTCTTAGTTTAAACCCTTGGTTAAGCCGGTTTAGGCAATCTTCCCCAGTATAGGTGTATATAGGACGTGGAAGGCCTTTACTCTAGAGCAGACGTGCCGTGATTTGAGTCGCCCTGACCTCGAGACTACCGGTTACGTCACTTTCCTTCACCTTTTCCACGGCGGCAACCTTAATCGCATTTTTCTTTATTGGCCGGGAGGAGTTTCACCCCACGAACGGCAGCTGAAGAATTTCGCCAGCAGCGGGTTTTAAATCAGAGTTTTCCTTCTCCTAGATGTGCTACCAACCAAGACTCTCATCTACCCGAAGCGTCTGGTTTTAAATCAGAGTTTTCCTTCTCCCAGATGTACTACCAACCATGACTCTCATCTACCCGAAGCGTCTGGTTTTCAGGCGCCAGATATTCGCCGTTTCCCCTTTTCCTGTCAGTTTAAACAGTTCCGCCACGGGAAGGCCTGGAGCTGGAGTTGGACTCTCTCTCTCTCTGAATCTTAAGTGCCCAGGGCACATGGGGCTTCCGCAAGGGTTTTCCACAAATGCCTGTCCTTCGCCTTTTTTTCTGCTCTTGCCCAGGTGAGCCCTCTATTGCTCAACATCCTTTCTGTTGTTCTTCTTCATGTCTCTTTTGGTCTATCCTTACTTCTGCTCCCCTGTGGTGTCCATCTTAGTGCTATTTTTGGTAGTGAGTTGTCAGTCATTCGGAGCACATGTCCCAACCATCGCCAGCGTCTTTCCTCAATAATTGTTGTCAGTGGTTTCATCTGCATTTCTGCTAATAAGATGTTATTTCTTATGGTGTTTGGCCAAAATATTTTTTTAATTCTACGTAAACATTTAGTCTGGAAAGAATTCAACTTGTTTTCTATGGTTTTGGTGATTTTCCAGCATTCACTTCCATAGAGTAGTACACTTAGAGCATTACTCTTAAATATCCTGATTTTCATATTTATGCTTAGTTTATTTAGAGGACCACAAGAGATCCCCGAGAGGACCGCAAAAGGTTCAGAGTATTGTGGGGCTTGGGCCTGTATTTTCGATGGGTCACAGAAGCGGGATTGCGTGACACTGTTTTTTCGTTGCACCAGTTTAATTTAGAGTTGGACTTTCTCACTGGAAATCCTTAGTGTGATTAGGATAAGCATACATCCCCGTCGGGTGAGAGTTGGCTGCCTATCTAGACTGCCCTGGTCCCGTATCTCCCAGCATTTTGTGGTCGTGGCCGTTACCCTTCCTAGTTGTGACCAGGACGGAGTTTTTGTCCAAGAGGACGAATTCTCGCCACTAGTAAGTTTCATACCTGGGTTAAGCCGGTTTAGGCGTATTATTCCAAGAATGGGCGTATTTAGGACGTGACCGACCTCTAGAGCGAATGTATCGTGACATGAGTAGTCAGCAAGTTTCTCCCCTGGTTTAAGCCAGTTTAGGCATATTTCATCATTATGGGTATATATAGGACGTGACTGACCTCTAGAGCAAAGGTGCCGTGGTATGAGTAGCTCTCACCACGAGACTACTGGACATACTGTTTAAACTTCACTTTATCCTTTCCATCACCTTTTCCACAGCGCTGACGTACGGCAACCCTAATCGCTTTTCCGCATCTCCTTCATTGGCCGGGAGGAGTTTCACCACACGCGCGGCAGCGGAGGAATCTCGCCAGCAGTGTCTTAGTTTAAACCCTTGGTTAAGCCGGTTTAGGCAATCTTCCCCAGTATAGGTGTATATAGGACGTGGAAGGCCTTTACTCTAGAGCAGACGTGCCGTGATTTGAGTCGCCCTGACCTCGAGACTACCGGTTACGTCACTTTCCTTCACCTTTTCCACGGCGGCAACCTTAATCGCATTTTTCTTTATTGGCCGGGAGGAGTTTCACCCCACGAACGGCAGCTGAAGAATTTCGCCAGCAGCGGGTTTTAAATCAGAGTTTTCCTTCTCCTAGATGTGCTACCAACCAAGACTCTCATCTACCCGAAGCGTCTGGTTTTAAATCAGAGTTTTCCTTCTCCCAGATGTACTACCAACCATGACTCTCATCTACCCGAAGCGTCTGGTTTTCAGGCGCCAGATATTCGCCGTTTCCCCTTTTCCTGTCAGTTTAAACAGTTCCGCCACGGGAAGGCCTGGAGCTGGAGTTGGACTCTCTCTCTCTCTGAATCTTAAGTGCCCAGGGCACATGGGGCTTCCGCAAGGGTTTTCCACAAATGCCTGTCCTTCGCCTTTTTTTCTGCTCTTGCCCAGGTGAGCCCTCTATTGCTCAACATCCTTTCTGTTGTTCTTCTTCATGTCTCTTTTGGTCTATCCTTACTTCTGCTCCCCTGTGGTGTCCATCTTAGTGCTATTTTTGGTAGTGAGTTGTCAGTCATTCGGAGCACATGTCCCAACCATCGCCAGCGTCTTTCCTCAATAATTGTTGTCAGTGGTTTCATCTGCATTTCTGCTAATAAGATGTTATTTCTTATGGTGTTTGGCCAAAATATTTTTTTTAATTCTACGTAAACATTTAGTCTGGAAAGAATTCAACTTGTTTTCTATGGTTTTGGTGATTTTCCAGCATTCACTTCCATAGAGTAGTACACTTAGAGCATTACTCTTAAATATCCTGATTTTCATATTTATGCTTAGTTTATTTGATTTCCATATATTCTGTAGCATTGCAAAAGCCTGGGTTGCTCTAGTAAGTCTGCTGTTGATGTCCTCTGTGCTGTCTCCATTTTCTACTACTCTGCTGCCAAGGTATACAAATTCGTTGACCTCCTCCACTAACTTGTTATCTACTCTGAGTACATTTCTGTTGTTCACATTTTGCTTCATTAACTTTGTCTTTCCTACGTTGATCTTTAGTCCTATGTTGTTTGCATTCTGGGTTAACTTGTTTATTTTATCTTGCATATCTTTGTGACTGCTTGATAATAGACAAATGTCGTCAGCAAAGTCAAGGTCCTCCAGCACTGTGTCAAGGGTCCATTGTAATCCTCTGCGTTTGTCTGATGTTGCCTCCTTCATTAACCAGTCTACTGCCAAGATAAATAATGTTGGTGATAGTACACATCCCTGTTTCACTCCTGTTTGTACCCTAAAGCTGCTGGAGGTATGTTCTAAACAGATAACTTTGCACTGAAAACCCTCGTATAGGGCTTTGATTACATTAACTATTTTATGGGGGAGGCCATGCCATCTTAGGATTTTCCACAGTGCATCTCTGTTGACACTGTCAAAGGCTTTCTCAAAATCTATGAATAATGCATATGTTGTGCTATGCCACTCATTTGCCTGTTCTAATATTTGTCTAAGTACAAATATATGGTCTATGCATGATCTTCCTTTCCTAAATCCTGCCTGCTCTTTCCGAAGTTTTTCCTCAAGTGTTGGTACAATTCTGTTGATGATTATTCTGCAAAATACTTTACTAGTGAGTGGCAGTAGGGTAATGCCTCTCCAGTTCCCGCAATCTCTGAGGTCACCCTTCTTTGGTAGTTTTACTATAAGCCCAGTTTTCCACTCCTCTGGGGCTTTTTCCAAATCCCAAATTTGTTGTAATATCCAGCAAAGTTGTTTTGGTGTTTCTGTTTCTTCTGCTTTCAACATCTCAGCAGTCACGTCATCTTCACCTGGTGCCCTGTCTGATTTTAGCATCTTTATCGCCTCTTTTACTTCATTTATTGTTATTGGTCCTGTATTGATGTTTAGTTCCGCTTTTGCTTCAGGTATATCTATTGCTTGTGCTGCTCGTGTTCTGTTTAGTAGGGTGTTAAAGTGTTCCCTCCATCTTTCAATTTTTTCTCTTTCTCCACTGACCAGTTGTCCATTTTGTGTTCTTACTGCACTTTCACATCTTGTATTGAAGTTACCTGTCATCTGCTTTGTGATTTTATATATGGTTTTCATGTCATTTGTATATGCTGCTTTCTCTGCTGTTTCTGCTAAGTTGTCATAATATTGACGTTTATCTTGACGGCATGATTCCTTCACTTCTTTGTCTTTTTGTGCATAATTACTTAAAACTCGTTCTTTAAGCCGTTGTGATTTGGTGTTCAGTAATTTTTTCTTGATTTCTTCTCTTTGCTCTATCTTTTCCCATGTGGTCTCACTTATCCATTCCTCTTTTCTCCTTTTCCGATATCCCAGCACCTCTTGGAGTTGGACTGTCAGAGGCTATTTGAGACGCACGCCTTGGAGACATTTAATTCGAGGAGAGCGTATCCCCCACCCTACCTCCGGCTACAACAGTCCTTAGAATCCATGGGCTATATGAGTGGGAAGATTTGAATTTCAAGACTTGAGATAAAGGACCCAGGCGAGCAGAAAAACTGAAATTCTGCTGCAGCAGACAATGCTATCTCCAGAGTAAGCATGTGTTTTTACATGAGAAATGTCAAAGGATGAAGATTTATGAAAAGACTGTTTATGAAAGTGTTATGAAAGTCTGCTGAGATGTTACAAATAAAAACTGAAATTATGTGGAAAAGTAAACAACAGGGACATTAAAAAGCACTTTTCTGCTTAGGGCAAACATTTGAAGTTACCAGAAAAAAACAAGAAATCATGAACTCAGTGAAAGTCTGAAATGAATACAGATAGCTGCCTTCTACAGTTCTAATGTGGAAGATATTTGTATGTTTTGCTCTTTACACTGAAGAGGTGAGAAAAAATATGCCACAAATCGCAGCATACATTTCTCTTATTCATCCTGCTAACAGGTCAGATATCCAGAAATAATTATGACCAAACATATTGAGCATATTAGCTTTCTGCAGTCCATACATGACTGAATTAATGAATGAGGAGAAAAGTTGTTCTGGTGGTTTTCATAAAACTTGCCATCATTCCAATTAGATATCTCAAATTCTTTCATAATATTCCATAAGCTACTCTTATCTTTGCTGTCATAGGCTTTCGTGAATGCAATGAATATATTATGTACTTCTTTTCCATATTCCCAGTACTTTTCTGCTCTTTGACGTAATAAAATATTTGGTCTGTGGTTGATCTATTCTTCCTAAAACCTGCTTGATAGTCTCCAAGTATGTTCTCGCTGTAGGGTTTTAATATATTTAAAAGTATAATAGATAGCGTTTTGTAGCATGTTTGTAGTAATAATATTACTCTGTAGTTTTCACAGTTGCTCTGTATCACATTTTTTTTAAATACTGGGATCAGTAATGATTCTCTCCATTCACTAGGGAGTTTTTCTTCTCTCTATATTTGTTGTATTAGTACACATATCTGTTCATGTAGAATTATACCTCTTTCCTTAATCAGTTCTGCAGCAATTACATATGAACCTGTTGCTTTATTGTTTCATAGACGCATGACGCTTTAGATGACTTCTTCTAAGTCTGGTTCCTCTATTGCAGGTTCACAAGTCATAAGTATTTCTTCGCATGGTAATGTGCTTATAGGCTCTTCGCAGTTTAGCAGTTTTTTCAAAATATTCTGTTCATATGATACAGATTTTCTCTTCATTATTTATCATGTTACCATTAATATCCTTCAAGCTCTGATGATGTTGTTTATACTCTTGATTTACTGTTCGCAATTCTTTATATAATTCTCTGCTTTACTTATTCTGATGACATGTCTGCATCTCGCTTACCATGTCTTTTATTGAATTACAAACTTAATAATAAACTTAATAATCTTATTATGTCATATATTGTCGTTTTTGTTCGCGAATAACTTTTTGAGTTTCTTTACACTGTGTGTGATACTTCTCCTTATTTGTTTTGTTGTTTATGTCATTCAGCCATATCTGTCTTGCTGTTCTTTTCTTTATGACTGCCTCTCTGCAGAATTCATCGAACCAGTTTTTTTTTGTTTAGTTATGGTCTTGACTCCCAGGGATTCTTCCGCCGTGTTCTGTATAATCATTTTTGTATCTTCCCATCCATCATCAGTGCTTTTATTTTCTTCATTCCCTCGTGTTTCTCTTATGTTTTAGCTCATTTCCGAATTTTTCTTTAGTGTCTTCTCTTTTCAAAGAATCTCTATTTATTACTGAGCTTTTATTTATTTTGCTATAAAATTTTTCTTCAGTCTCAGTTTTAATTTATCTCCAACAAGATAATGGTCGCTGCTGCATTCAGTCCCTCTGTAACTTCTGATATGAAGTATGTTTGTTGTGTGCTTGGTATCAATTAAAACACGGTCTATCTGTCTGCATGTTAGATTATATGGAGATTTTCATGTTTGTATGTGGCTTACCATGTCTTTTATTGAATTACAAACTTAATAATAAACTTAATAATCTTATTATGTCATATATTGTCGTTTTTGTTCGCGAATAACTTTTTGAGTTTCTTTACACTGTGTGTGATACTTCTCCTTATTTGTTTTGTTGTTTATGTCATTCAGCCATATCTGTCTTGCTGTTCTTTTCTTTATGACTGCCTCTCTGCAGAATTCATCGAACCAGTTTTTTTTTGTTTAGTTATGGTCTTGACTCCCAGGGATTCTTCCGCCGTGTTCTGTATAATCATTTTTGTATCTTCCCATCCATCATCAGTGCTTTTATTTTCTTCATTCCCTCTTGTGTTTCTCTTATGTTTTAGCTCATTTCCGAATTTTTCTTTAGTGTCTAATCTTTTCAAAGAATCTCTATTTATTACTGAGCTTTTATTTATTTTGCTATAAAATTTTTCTTCAGTCTCAGTTTTAATTTATCTCCACCAAGATAATGGTCGCTGCTGCATTCAGTCCCTCTGTAACTTCTGATATGAAGTATGTTTGTTGTGTGCTTGGTATCAATTAAAACACGGTCTATCTGTCTGCATGTTAGATTATATGGAGATTTTCATGTTTGTATGTGGATGTTCTTATTTTGAAAACGTGTGCTACTTATTATAATTGCATAAGCTTCTGCCATATTTATTAGTCTCCATCCATTATTATTGGATGTTTAATGCAGACTTTCTTTTCCTGTGATGTGTCTGTGTGACTCTTCTTTTATTATCTTTGCATTGAAATCTCCTAGTATTATCAGTATATCATTTTTCTGGGTCTTCTCTATTACTCTTAAACGTGTTATAAAATTCTTCTTTGACTTCATCCTTCGTATCTTCTGTTGGCGCATGCACATTAATCATTGTTATATTTTTGTTTGTTCCCTTGATGTGGAGGCTGCTGATTCTTTCATTGGTGGCACTAAAGTCCATCACTGAGTCTCATTCTTTTCTCTTGACAGCAAAACCTGTCCCAAGTTCATGTCTTCCACTGCTACTACCTCCGTATACAAGTAGCATTTCTCCTATGACTATAATATCTTCTCCAAATCATCTGATTTCCTGTAATGCTGTAACATCCATGTCCTACCTACTTAGTTCATCTACTAATTCTTTAGCCGCCCCTTGTCTCTATAAACTTCTTATATTCCATGTTCCAAATCTCATAATATTTTTGACGTACAAGGTCGTAATCCATTTTTATCTGTTAAATCTCGAGGCTTCTCTGTCTGTTTTATGTCACTAATCTTTTTTACGGAGATGGGGTCATTGACTCCATGCCCCAACCCCCACCCTGGAGGACCAAGATGCAGGTTTGGTCTGACCCCTACCCCCGCAGACCTTCCTAGCTTGGCTGGACCTGCCAGGAGTAAAACTGCCGCTGGTATAGCTCTGGGGGTGGTCAGACCTTCCCAGCTTGGCTGGACCTGCCAGGAGTAAAACTGCCGCTGGTATAGCTCTGGGGGTGGTCAGGGTCCGCAAGCTGTCACGCCACGACATGGCCCCCGCTCCGTGTATATAATTTTTATGTAAGTTTACTTCTTTTGTTGGTTTCATTTAAATGAGTCATTTTTCTTTTATTATTATGTGATAATACTTTTATATGCATGGATTTTTTAAACGTGAAAAGCATGAACTGACAACAATATGATGTTTTCTTTAGTTTGTAACTAACACAGCACAGGCTATCGTGAAGGGAGTCTTCTTTGACAAAACTTGAACACGTCCCAGCAACGAAGAATGCTTTTTCCTTGTTAAATCTTTTAAAGAAAAACTAGACGGGATTAAACCTGAAGAGATCGATACTCAACAAACCTGACTTTCTGTCTGAAGAATTAAATTGTCCTACATTCATGTATTAGTAGTATTAAAAGCAAAATCTGCGTTCTTTTTAACTTTATCTGGTAAATATTTTCACACATTACAGTCATCATGTTATTTCCTTGCTGAGAAAATGAGAAAGAAAACCTTGCGTTAGATCTCATTAAAAGTATCACACGAATAATTAGTCCTCTGTGTCTTTCTCTTCGAATACGATGAGCTGTTTTTTGTTTGTTTGTATGATTAAAGCTCGCGCAGAAACGTCACAACTGTGTGCTCGATAAGTAATAAAACTGTTCCTACTTTTTCTAATTAAAACATTTCATTAAAGGTATAGTCGATAAATTTGTTCGCCTAGCTAACAATCGATTACAATACTCACTTCAGAAGCCACCTGGACGATTATTTGATGTGGGTATATTTGATATTTGAGAATAGTTCATTTCATCTTCTAACTGTATATTCATTTTCCATAATGAGGTAAAAGACGATTTCTATCAGCAATTACAAGAAATCACTAACAAAGTCCCTAAACACGATATCTAATTGCTAAGATAACACCGACGTGGAAAAAGTAGTGGGGAAAGAAGGAATTGGCGCGGTAAATGAGAACGGAGAAATATTAATTGAAATATGTCTAACAGAGGGCATGGTCATTGAAGGTATAATATTTCCACACAAAGACATACATAAAACAACGTGGATATCTCTGGATGATAGATCTAGAAACTAGACAGATCATTTTTGTATTAGAAAGCTATACAGAACATCTCTGATAGATGTAAGGGCATATAGGGGTGCAGATGTTAACAGTGGTCAGAACCTGTGTATAGGGAAAATAAAACTAAAACTGAAAAACCAACACAAGAAATCAGTACACAGAAAGATAAACAGCCACAGCCTAGAAGAAGAGAATACTAACAGTAATTTCATTCAGGAACTTGCCAATCATTCCACAACACAAAGTGAAGTAGAGGAGATAGGTATAGAAGAATTATGGAATTCTTACAGCACAGCCATATTCACAGCAGCAAACGCAAGTGCTGGACTACAGAATAGAAAAGCATGGATATCAGAAAACACATGAAAGTACATACATGAAAGAGGAGCAGCCAATTTAGCCATGTTGAATGTAAAGATAATTCTTGTAAAAGATCTGGCGAAAGCAACATACAAATAAATAGAAAATAAAGTAAAAAGTTCAGCTAGAAGGGATAAAAGAGAATACATAGACAATATGGCGAAAGAGGCAGAAAAAGCAGCAAAAACAGGAGACAGCAAAACTTTATATAACATACAAAAGAGGCTAATAGGTACTATAACATCAAAAGAAGGATCAGTCCTTAGCAAAACTGGAACCTTATTAACATCAAGTAAAGACCAAAACCAAAGATGGGCTGAACATCTCCAAGAAATACTTAATCCACCACACCCAAATGAATTAATAAATCTTGAAACCTATTTACCAGTCCCACAGCTAAATGTCAACTTAGATGAAGTCACATTTAACGAAATTAGTGAATTTAATGAAATTAGTGAATTTAATGGCTGTGAATTTAATGAAATTAGTGAATTTAATGGCAATGAATTTAATGAAATTAGTGAATTTAATGGCAGTGAATTTAATGGCTAACAACAAAGCTGCATGTGAACTTGAAATAACACCCGAAATGTTAAAAGCTATTAGTAGTGACAACATGAGACAACTACAGAGAATTTTTAATAAGATTTGGAAAGAAGAAAAGGTCCATTCTAAATGGAAAAAAAGGAATCATTGTTAAAATACCAACAGAAAGAAAAGGGTAATCTTTGTGACTGTAATAATTGGAGAGAAATAACCTTAGTATCAGTTGTGTCAAAAGTATTTGGAAGTTTATTTTGAATAGACTTAAAGATATAGTGGATACCGCAATGAGAGAAGAACAAGCAGGATTTCGAAAAGGAAGAAGCTGTCGCGACCAGATCTTTACTCTAAGAATAATACTTGTAGAACATATTGAAAAGCAGAAACCTTTAATACTTAACTTCATAGACTTTAAAAAAGACATTTGATAGCATACACAGATATTCATTGTGGAGAATTTAAGTTTAAAATCGTTAACATTATTAAGGACCTCTACAATGGATATGTTTATGCAGTCAAAACAGAGGAAAGGATGAGCGAATGATGCCAGATTGAAACAGGCGTGAAACAAGGATGTATACTGTGTCCTTTGCTTTTTGGGATTACAATAGACTTCATAATGAAAAAATGCTGCACAGGTAACAGAGGTATTGATTGGGTACATGTGACCGAACTAGAAGATCTTGATTTTGCTGATGACATAGCTCTTATCAGTAACAATGTGATTTCCATTCACGAAAAAAAAAATAGCCTGTCTTCATTGGCTAGCAAAACAGGACTTGAAATTAACAAGAACAAAACAAAAATAATGAAACTTCCCATTAATCAAAATGGAAAATTACACGTAGAATTGACAACTCTTGAAGAATTAAACCAATTTGCATACCTTGGCAGGTACATAAACCAGGATGGTTACACCAGAAAGGAAGTTATAATTAAAATTGCAAAAGCAGCATCGATCTTCAAGAATCTTGAGAACATATAGCACTCAAACGTTATAAGCACAAAAAACAAGTTAAGAGTATTGAATTCAAATGTAATATCCATCCTCATTTATGCATGTGAAAGATGAAAACCAACTAAAGAAATAAAAAGGAAATTAGGCTCTTTTGAAAAAAAAAATATATATCGAATTCAATAGGTTTCAAATATCCTTCATTCAGTCATTCATTTACATGTCCCTTGCAGAACTTTGTGTCTCCCTAACAGCACTCCTATAGGCCTCTCGGTTGTGAGCAAGATGGCCTGCTGCTGATGCATCCATTAGCAGATCTTCAACGATGTCTTGCAGCCATCTTCGCCTTGGTCTTCCTCTCTTTCTTTTTCCCATTATGTATCCTTCCAAGACGGTCTTCTCCAGATTATCATGACGTTTAATGTGTCCAAAATATTTACGTTTTCTCTCTTTAATCATCTTTACTAGCCAGCCTTCTTCAAAAATAAGTTCTTGTAGTATAGATATATTTGTTATCTTTTGTGTCCACGATATTTAGAGAACTCTTCTGTAGCATTTACATTCAAAGGCATTTATGTGTTTCTCAGCTGTTTTGTTAAGTGTCCAGGTCTCACAGGCATATGTTCCTCTTAAAATCTTATTTTTGTAGTTCTGCCTGCTTCTCTCCACAGATTCTTTAGTTGTTTTACTTTCTGAAGAGCGATAGATTCCTCCTTTTAATTTCCCTCATTGTATCTCCATTATCAGTTAGTAGTGATCAAAATATTCAAAACACTCCACTTCTTCCAATTTTTCCTCATTGATACATATATCAGCTGCCATGTTTATTTTGTCAGTTGTGGTCAATTTAGTTTTCTTCTCATTAAGATAGATGTTTTGCTCTTCGCTGTTCTTACGGACTGACATATTTCGTTTTTCCATTCATTATGGCATTGTAACATTCTTGGTCTACATCTTCTCTAACATTCCTCATTATATTTTCAGTATAGAAGTTAAAAAATTAAGGCGACAGTATGCACCCTTGTTTTATGTCAAACCAAGTTGTTGTTTCGCCATTTATTCTTACTGCTGCTTGTTGGTCTAGATACAGCAGTGAAGTTAATTGTATCAAATGTGTTTTAAATCCAATTTTTTCCATTATTTCCCACAGTTTCTGGTGTTGTACATAATCAAATGCATTTGAGTAGTCTATAAAGCCTAAATATAGATTCACATTAAACTCTCTGCATTTCTCTATTATTAATCTTATATTGAATATATGATCTCTTGATCCTCTTCCTTGCCTGAAACCAGCTTGGACCATAATGACTTCCTCTTTTATTTTCTTGCGAAGTCTACCCATTATGATTTTTAACAGAATTTTACAGGCATTACTAATCAGGACAACAGTTCTGTAGTTTGTGCATAATTTCAGGTTACCTTTTTTGGCACTGGTATGAATACAGTTCTTTTTCATTCTTTTGGCCAAATACCTCAATGCCATATCTTTTTACATAGTTTATGACAGATTGTTGGACATTCCTTTCCTCCTGTTTTAATAAATTCAGCTGTTATCTCATCACATCCTGATGTGATTGACCATTTTTCAGACTCTTTATTGCCCATAAAACTTCTCCTATTGTCGGTTCGGATTCTTTCTCCTCCAATAATAAATCACACTGTTGATTTCTGCTTCCACAGTCGGTTGTTAATTCCTCTGCAATATTCCTTCCATCTTTCTAGAATTTCCTCTGTCTCTGTCAGGTATTCCCCATCTCATCACAAATTACATTTAGCTTATTCAAATATTATATTATTATTAAATTTACTGCAACGAACATTCTTCAGACAGGCAAGTATTCATACAATTACATATCCACCAGCCAAAAAGAAACGGAACTAGATTAGATGTTTTCAGTCAGTTATGGTCACCGTACTAGAAAAAGGCCGGAATAGCCCTGATTCTAAAAACTGTGTAGCGGGTGTATCGACTCAAATAAATGATCTTTAGTGACCACACATTTCTCCAAGGATATTTACCATGAGGTCCTAGAACGGATATTCCGCTTCACGTTTTTTTCTTTAAACCGCTCCTTTTTTATACTTCAACAAACTACATGCAACCTACATTTCATTATCTGCTTACCAACCTACCTACCTACATACCTACCTACCTACCTACCTAAGTACCTACCTACCTACCTACCTACCTACCTACCTAAGTACCTACCTACCTACTTACCTACCTACCTACCTACCTACCTAAGTACCTACCTACCTACCTACCTAAATAAGTACCTACCTACCTACCTACCTACCTAAGTACCTACCTACCTACATACCTACCTAAGTACCTACCTACCTACCTAAATAAGTATCTACCTACCTACCTACTTACCTACCTACCTACCTAAGTACCTACCTACCTACCTAAGTACCTACCTACCTACCTACCTAAATAAGTACCTACCTACCTACCTACCTAAATAAGTACCTACCTACCTACCTACTTACCTACCTACCTAAGTACCTACCTTCCTACCTACCTACCTACTTATCTATCTACCTATCTTCCTAGTTACCTACCTACATAGATAGCTACCTAGCTAATTACCTACCTACTTAAGTGCCTAAATACCTACATATATACCTACCTACCTATCTATATACCTACCTACTTACCTACATACATACATATCTAGCTACCTACCTAGCTACCTACTTACAAGGTTACTTACCCACTTAAGTGCCTACATACCTACATATCTACCTACCTAACTACATACATACCTACCTACATACCTAACTACATACCTAAATACCTACATACCTACCTACTTTCCTACCTACCTACCTATCTACTTACCTACCTAGCTACCTAGCTATCTAGCTACCTACCTAGCTACCTAGCTATCTAGCTACCTACCTAATAAAGTGCCTACATACCTACCTACCTACCTACATACCTATCTACCTACCTACCTAGCTACCTACCAACTTAAGTACCTACCTACCAATCTACCTACCTAGCTACCTACCAACTTAAGTACCTACCTACCTACCTTCCTATCTACCTACCTACTTACCTACCTACTTACCTATCTACCTATCTATCTATCTATCTATTTATCTATCTATCTATCTATCTATCTATCTATGATATTAACAGTTTGATTAAATAGAGTAATAAAAATCGTATGTTGATAAACACCAACAAAACAAAATCCATGCTCAACACTAAGTAAAAAGTAAAGATAGTCCCATAGCATTTCAAATGCCGTAGGGGGTGAAGCGTTAGAGACCTCATTATGCTGGGTCATCAGCGTATGAGGTAGGGTGACCAGTTCCTTTCCTCGCTGCCTTTACTTCCCAGATTTTCTCTGGTACCCATTTTACGAGGCTGGGTCGACCTCAGGGCCGTATTGGTCGGAAAAAAAATCCCGCTCAGCTGGGGATTCGAACCCTCGACCATTTGGTTGCTAGACGAGTGCTCTAACCACTACGCTAGCCGGCCCCTGCTCAACACTACAAGATAGAAACTGCAGAATGCAACAAAAACTTCTCTACAGCTTTGTGCTGGGACTAAGGCAATAGAAAATGTTCATGAACATAAAACCCTAGGACTCATCACTGATCAGCATTTAACTTGGAATTCTCACATACATAGCCTAACAAATTTGATTGCACATAAAGTTTACCAATTAGCCAAAATTAAACACTTTATCAACAAAGACACAAGAAAAATATATTACATATCACACATACAAACACACTTAGATTACTGTTCCACAATCTGGGATGGATGCTCAGTCTCAAACACAAAAAGGCTCCACTCACTTCACAAGCGAGCATTAAATCTTATTTGTGACAAACACTCAGTACAGACTGTAGATCAACACAAACAACTCAGAATTCTACCCCTCAAAAATAGAATCATTTTTAACCAAGTTAAGTTTGTTCACAGAATTCTGTCGCACAATGCTCCGCCTTACCTGTGGTCACTGTTTACGTATAACACTAAATATAGCCAGCGTTTAAAAACTGTCTTCTTCCTAAACCCAGGATTGATCTGTACAAGAAAAGCCATGCATACTCTGCAGTACAGCTCTGGAACACCCTCCCTTACCATTTAAAAATCAGTTTGTAATACTTCATCCTTTAACTCAAACCTGTTTCATTATTTACTTGCTTGTAATTATATGCATCCATAAAATAACCAGCACTCTCTCAACACGTGACTCGCCAACCATCAAGTACTAAAATGACATAGTTAGAAAAGCAACTTGTTGATATTGTTAGAAATTATTTTAATGTCTGTTTAAAAAACATATGTTAGAAGATCTGTATTTACAATGTATTTTTGTTCATGTATATGTCTGCGTATGTATGTGTGCGTAAGTGCTATTTTATTAGGTTAATTACTTCTTCTCTTTTACTTTGAATGTAGTA
Organism: Achatina immaculata; assembly: GCA_009760885.1. Classification (NCBI taxonomy): domain Eukaryota; kingdom Metazoa; phylum Mollusca; class Gastropoda; order Stylommatophora; family Achatinidae; genus Lissachatina; species Lissachatina immaculata. The sequence continues at coordinate 42,081,143 of CM019693.1, forward strand.
GTTAAATCTTAGACTCTTTTGATATGTTTTTTCCTAATTTAATTTGTATATTTGTACTAAATCAAGTGTGTGGGAAGAATGAAAGATGGAGTGATGAAGGGCAGAATGTAAGCCTGGCCTGCGTGCCTAATTCATTACCCTTGAAAAACAAAGATTATTCATTCGTTCATTCATTCATTCTATCTATCTATCTATCTATCTATCTATCTATCTATCTATCTATCTATCTATCTATCTATCTATCTATCTATCTATCTATCTATCTATCTATCTATCTATCTGTCTGTCTGTCTGTCTGTCTACCTATCTATCTATATCTATCTATCTATCTATCTATCTATCTATCTATCTATCTATCTATCTATCTATCTATCTATCTATCTATCTATCTATCTATCTATCTATCTATCTATATCTATCTACCTACCTAAATATTTGCTAGTCTGCTTGTCTGTCTACCGATCTATCTATCTATCTATCTATCTATCTATCTATCTATCTATCTATCTATCTATCTATCTATCTATCTATCTATCTGTCTGTCTATCTATATATCTATCTACCTACCTAAATATTTGCTAGTCTGCTTGTCTGTCTACCGATCTATCTATCTATCTACCAACTTATAGAGCTATTTTTCTTTCTATCTACCTACCCGTCTAGCAGCCTGTCCGCCTGCTTGTCTAACTTATCACGTACAAATATCTCTGTCTATTCATCGATCTCTAACTCTCTATTACTTTCTCTCTCTCTCTCTCTCTCTCTCTCTCTCGTGCCAAATTCTTAACCCTTTTATAGTACAGTATGTTTGGTAGTTGGTTCATTCTCTCTCACTCATCCTCTGTCTTTCTGTTCGAATACGTTGAGACGTGAACTTCTTAACTTCTGTCTTAAGTTGTAAATTTAATTCAAATCTGCCTTTAATTTAATTCAAGTCTGTATTTAGCTTAATTCAAATCTGTATTTAGTTTAATTCAAATCTGCCTTTAATTTAATTCAAGTCTGTATTTAGTTTAATTCAAGTCTGTATTTAGTTTAATTCAAGTCTGTATTTAGTTTAATTCAAGTCTGTATTTAGTTTAATTCAAGTCTGTATTTAGTTTAATTCAGGTCTGTATTTAGTTTAATTCAAGTCTGTATTTATCATAGTTTTAAAATTAAAAAAAAACTAAACTGCCGAGATTGTTGATCTACTCTTCAGTGATGATAACGTTGGCAGATGCATGTCAAGAGCTTTTCTTCTGTGTACACGAGAGAATAGAAACATGTCCTCAATGTTTGGTTCTTACACTCAATTCCACCACTTCCGACGACATGTCAAAGCCCACCTCGCTGCCCAGGTTGTTGTTACTACCTGACACTGCCCAGTGCTGAAAGTGGACATTCACCTCCAGCTTCAGTAAGTTTTCGGCATCAGAGCAAACAAGAATATCATATACTTGCTTCGTCCAGTGCCAGTGACATCACAGCAAACACGAAAGTCACATACTTGCTTCGACCAATGATATCACAGCAAACAAGAATATCACATACTTGCTTCGTCCAGTAATATCACAGCAAACAAGAATATCACATACTTGCTTCGTTCAGTGATATCACAGCAAACAAGAATATCACATACTTGCTCCGTCCAGTGCCAGTGATATCACAGCAAACGAGATTATCACATACTTGCTTCGTCCAGTGATATCACAGCAAACAAGAATATCACATACTTGCTAAAGCCAGTGATATCACAGCAAACAAGAATATCACATACTTGCTCCGACCAGTGATATCACAGCAAACAAGAATATCACATACTTGCTAAAGCCAGTGATATCACAGCAAACAAGAATATCACATACTTGCTAAAGCCAGTGATATCACAGCACACGAAAATATCACATACTTGCTCCGGCCAGTGCCAGTGACATCACAGGAAACATGAATATCACATACTTGCTCCGACCAGTGCCATTGACATCACATCAAACGAAAATATCACATACTTGCTCCGGCGACTGTGCTAGTGATATCACAGCAAACGAGAATATCACATACTTGCTTCGACCAGGGCCAATGATATCTCCTGAAAGTTACAAGAACCGTCCCTCGTCATGTCCATGCACACTGATGAAAAGTTATCCGTGGACAAAGAATTCGAACATACCGTCAAATGTCCTCAATATTGAGGCACTCACAGGCATATCTAAGCAGGTATACGGCCCCAACCTTCCAAACAGCACAGCGGAATGCATTAGCCATGTTTGTTAATGACATTTACGACACCGATCACTGGCGGAGATGTCCATGTAGCACCGAAACTCACAGCTCACACTGACGCCCCGGGCACTTAACTCAGTAGCTAGGGCTCCAAACCGAACTCCCAACCAACAACACAACGAAATGGCGAAGAAAAAAGCGTGGAGAAAGACAAATACACAATCATCGATGGTCAGTTTCTCCCTTTCGCCATGTTTGAACCTGACATGTCCAGTCTTAGTAGAGGAAGATTCATTAGATACTGATCACAAGGTACAAATCTACTTCTCGAATGATGATGATGATGATGACGATGATGATGATGATGATGATGATGATGACAGCTGTATGTCAAGACATTTTTCTTCTGTGTAGACATGAGAACAGAAAGATTCCTTCAAAGTTTGGTTGTTAAAATAAACGTCACCATCAGATGCGCCAAATCGAAGCCCACCTCACTAGCTAGGCTTTATGCCCACCTGTCACTTGTCAGGCTGTTATGACCACCTGTCACTTGTGAGGCTGTTATGACCACCTGTCACTTGTCAGGCTGTTATGACCACCTGTCACTTGTCAGGCTGTTATGACCATATGTCACTTGTCAGGCTGTTATAATCACCTGTCGCTTGTCAGGCTGTTATAACCACCTGTCACTTGTCAGGCTGTTATGACCACCTGTCACTTGTCAGGCTGTTATGACCACCTGTCACCTGTCAGGCTGTTATGACCACCTGTCACTTGTCAGGCTGTTATGACCACCTGTCACTTGTTATCGCTGCATGTGGACATGTGGTATCTTAGCAAGTCAAGATTCATTAGGCACTTATCACAATGTCCATTTACACTTTTGGATTTGAGAAAGAAACGAATAAAAAAATCTCAGTGTTTATAATGTTACTAGAGGACAAGGCTGGTTGTCTATAGATACCATTTTATCTAAGAGAAGGTAACTCTAAGTCTTGCTGGACTTTTTGTTTTAGACTCTGAGAGGACATACTGAGGAAAAACGTTCCTGAGAAGTTCAAGTGTTCTAATAATTAGAGAAGTTCAAGTGTTCTAATAATTAGAGAAACTCCAGTGTTCTAACAATTAGAGAAATTCTAGTGTTCTAATAATTAGAGAAGTTCTAGTGTTCTAATAATTATAGAAGTCCAAGTGTTCTAATAATTACAGAAGTTCAAGTGTTCTAATAATTAGAGAAGTTCAAGTGTTCTAATAATTAGAGAAGTTCTAGTGTTCTAATAATTATAGAAGTCCAAGTGTTCTAATAATTACAGAAGTTCAAGTGTTCTAATAATTAGAGAAGTTCTAGTGTTCTAATAATTATAGAAGTCCAAGTGTTCTAATAATTACAGAAGTCCAAGTGTTCTAATAATTACAGAAGTTCAAGTGTTCTAACAATTAGAGAAGTTCAGGTGTTCTAATAATCGGAGAAGTTCATACAAACTTTGTGAAATAAGGGAGGGGCACGCTGTACTGACAGCACTGCTACATGGACAAGACACTGTAGCTCTGTTTCGTCTAGCTTCAAGGTTATATCAACCACATGCAGGAATATCTGAAGAGTAGTAAATACAGATTATTCATTCATTCCTTCTCTCCTCTCTCACTCATTCTCTCACTCACCCACTCACTCACTCAATCCCTTTCTTCTTCTCTACCTGCTGCCTTTAAATGATAACCATATCACCAAGCAAATATTACGTGGCCTGTTTGAGAAGAGATATGGGGAAAGAGGAGGGGGGAAACAGAGAAAGCCTGGACTTATAACAAAACTGACACACAAAGATAATCATGGGGAGTCTTTGAAAGATGTTTCTCTCAGTAACGGGGGTTGAGAGTTGCTGGAAACGTCACACACACTCACGCACACGCGCGCACTCACATACACGCACACACGCACGCGCGCACATACCGATTTTTCGTATTGATGCTGAGCTGTTCGTGGAGCAAATGAGGGCCATAAATGCAGACAAAAGACTCAAGCACAAAGAGAGACCAGACTTTGCTGAGTAAACATGGCTTTATGTTACTGTGATCAGTCAAATAATGGAAGAATCATTCAAGAGAGAAACTTCTAAGCCAAAGGAAAGCTCCGTAAATAGGTAGTGTATGTCTCTTTAAAACCACTTTGTAAGAAGAAAAGACCAGCTATAACTAAAATAAATAACTTACTTACTTTAAAACTCAATGGACCAAAGTTAGGAAAAACGTATGGTGCAGTTTTATACAAAGAAAAGGAATATAACTTGAAACAACATTAGCGATAAATGCTAGCAATAGTTCCGTTTTTTTACTGCACCATACTTTTTCTTCTCTCTAAACCAGATGCTGACCTGTAAACTAAACCAGTTATTTCTGGTACTAGTAAAAATAAATCAATATTATAAGTTTTTCTTACGTGAAGTGATGAACCCTTCCATGGTACCCATTTTGGTGGTGGAGCTGTGAAACAGGTGATTTGTTGGGTCACCATTGGGTCTTCGAGCAAGTCATTATAACTCTAACTTTCCATTGGGCGCGATATCTCTACTTCAAAATTATCACTGCATCAGCTGCATAGACCAACAGTTTACTGTCACCAAGAGTCTACAACAAGAATAGGCATTTGACATTGTTATCAATATTTGTAGACTGATCTCAGCACTGATTATATTTAGCTGATGTTTGTACAAATATTGTAATTCCCGATCTACCAGAGACTACTAAGACGAAGTGGAAGATGGCCAGAGATCTTTACTATCATTTATTATATTGTGTGAAAGCAGACGACTCCAAACATCATGGCCGAAAAGTGTCTTGACCTTGTATCATTTTCCTATACACCTCATAAAAACTGTATGGGGCCTTACAGTCCGTTCGACAACATAGGGATGGACTCTTTCATGTTGTGATGGAGCCTATTAAAAATACAGATTTGCAGCACAATAGGAGGATTATGACCCGTCTTCTCATGAACGTTGGACGACTAACTGTGACCGCTAGTTATATGCAAGAAGCAAGAAAAAGAAAGAAACAGACTCTGTAGTATTAGGAAGATGACATTACAGATTTTAAAATCTAATTTTAGCAGTCAGTGCGGGATACAGAATAAACTAGTGATGTTCTATCACTTATTCTATTGGCATTCTGTTATTTTCCAGCTATTTATTATGTAATACGCACATACACATATACATACATTACATTACATAATACATAAATCTTACACGCATACATACATACATACATACATACATAAGTAGTACATACATACATTCACACTTACATATTTTCATATCTACTCATACAAAGTGTGTAAGAAAAAAATGAATGAACATTTGGCCTAAAGTGTTCATTTGACAAAGCACGGTAACTTTCAAGTAATCCACTCTACTGGAAATACACTATTTCAGACGTCACTTTTTAAAAATGTTTTCTAGAATACACTTTCTACAACTGCAAGGTAAAGTAATAGAACCCAGCACCGTGGTGTTATAACTCGAAAAATCATTGTCAAATCACTTTTAGAGGTGAAAGAAATAAAAATGATGAGAGAATTACCTTGGACTTTATCGTGCAAAAAGTTCTCTTAAAACAATTTCCTGAATCTCCTCTTTGGTTTGGAAACGATGTATTACAAAGTAGTTTTAAGTTTGGGAAACAAGAAAAAAATCTTCTGGGCTAAAACAGAAAAAAAGTCCGGAGAATACGGTGGGTGGGGCACAACGTATGTCTGATGTTCTGACAAATAACTGCTGATTAGAAGCGAGGCGTGAGCTGGAACGTTGTCTTGGTTCAACATCAAGTCTGGTTGTTCCATATTTTAGGCCTCTCTTTGCACAAAGCACCCCTCAAATATTTCCTAGTAAAACTGTTCGTTTAGCATCTGACTACGTGGTACAAATTCACATGGGTATTGATTATGCAATTTCAAACAAAAACACATCCAGCAACACCATGACCTTTGATCGACTTATCCCTGTTTTGTTATCGCACGAAATTTGCACAGACGCGCTGCGTAAGAAGTGTTTCAGTCAAAATCTGATGAGAAGATCTTTGCTGATGCTCACTTTGTAAGAAATTGCTTGTACAGTAAAACAACACTTTCCACGAATCATAGAACGAACCCTCTCGACATGGTCGTCTTCTGTTGATTTTAAAGGTCGTCCAGCCCTGGGATATTCATCAAAGGACATTGTACCATCTTTTTAAAACCTAACCACTTATAGTACAGCATTCTAATCTTACAGTCATTCCCGTATGCTTCGTTAAACAAATGCCTGTCTCTGTAAAGTTTTTACCACGTTTTTTCAAAACAATTTCATACATACAAGGTGTTCTTCAAACTCATTCGCTGTCACTTTTCATTAGTCCGACGAACACCTTATTCACCTGTTCACTTCAACAGATGTAGCTTGACGACTAATGCTCATAGCGGAACAGGACAAATGACGGTTTGTTGGCAATACTTTCCTCCATGTACGCTCATTAGCCACACTGCGCCCTCTGTGCCGGTCGTCTGGACATTTGAAACGTTCACACTTTTCTTGTTTTTGAACATTTCTCGCAATACATACAAACAAACAAACATACATACATACATACATACGTATATACACACATGCATACATACATACGTATATACATACATGCATACATACATACATACATGCATACATACATACGTACATATATAAATACGTACATATATTAATTAAACACATACATTAATTACATACTACATATATACATACATAAATACGCACATACACACATTAATTACATACACACATATTTACATACATACATATATACATAGCCATAGACATATACGCATGCATAGATGCATACATAATACATATATACACACATACAAAACGCATATGAACACCAATGTACATAAATACATAGATACATACATTCATACACACATTGTTAGAACAATTGTTGGAAATTATTTTAATGTTTGTTAAAAAACATATGATAGAAGATCTGTACTGACAATATATTTTTGATTATGTATATGTCTGTGTGTGTTCGTCTATTTTTGTATGATAGCTATTTTATTAGGATAATTACTTCTTCTCCTTTACTTTGAATGTAATAGTTTAATCTTACACTCGTTTGATATGATTTTCGTTTTTAATATTATTTGTATACTTGCATTAAATCGAGTGTGTGGGAAGAATGAAAGATGGAGTAAAGAAAGGTAGAATGTAAGACGAGCCTGCGTAACTAATTATTTACGCTTTAAACATAAAGATCATTCATTCATTCATTCAGTCTTACATACATAATACATACATACATACATACACACATACATATATATACACATATATACATACATACATACATACATATATGCATACATACATACTTATATATATATATTCATACACACATACATACATACACATACATCCACATATGCATACATACATACATACATACATACATACATATATACATACATACATACATAATACATAATTACATACAAACACACATACATATATACATGCATACATACATACTTACATGTACATACATACATACATACATACATACATACACATAAACGTACATACATACATAAATACACATGAACATAAATATATACATACATACATATATACATACATACATGCATACATACATACATAATACATACATACATACATACACATACATCCATATATACATACATACATGCATACATACATACATAATACATACATACATGCATACATACATACATATATACATACATACATACACATACATCCATATATACATACATACATGCATACATACATAAATAATACATACATAATACATACATACATACATACATACATACATTCATACATACATACATACATACATACATACATACATACACACAAAGATATATACATACAAACATACATACATACTTACATACATACTGACATAAATATATACATATAAACTAGAAAACATTCACTCAGAAATGTTAATTCTGTACGCTGATGGATCCATTCTTATCTTCTGTTATTTCTGTACACGTATTGAGACGATACAAAAGGTTACTACAGACGAAGCTGTTATCGTATCTGTTCACTTTCCTTTGTTCAGAGTTAATTGAGAAACTGACCAGCAATAACTGTTTCTTTGTTGACTACTGTTTTTTATACTGCACCAGTATTACATAACTAGGAATATGTTATTTGCTTTATTAATGTTAGTTTTTTCTATAATTCATAGCCTGATTCTGGTACACATTCTTTTCCTTTCTTGTTTGTAGCTGTCACTTGACTCCGCTTTAATTGCTTGCCTGACTTTTTCAGAGTATTTAGTGACAAGAGAATATAAACTTCCTTTGATCTTATTGGTTACTTCGTAGAGCAGTAAAAAATTCCCTTTATCATATGTATATATATACACATATATATATACATATATATATAATACATATACGTCCCGTAATTATTCGTTCCTTGGCTAATGAAAGTCAGACCTCCAGATGTTCACTGCTGAAAGAAGAAGAAATATGGAGACAAGTTCGTGTCGCTTTAGCGAATTTCAATAGCACAAGATGTTCTATAGAAGGGTGTCTGTACTGTTTCATTCAGCCTGCTTCCACTGGCCTCACATTGTGAGAAGTGTTGACCCTATAACTGAATGACACGGTGAAAATCGGCGGACAACAACTGATGAAATTGCTGAAAAACCTAAGACTGCTTATGGTTCAGCACACCACAACATTCACGAAGTTGCATTCTCCTCCTTGCTAGTAACAAAACAGCTCACCCCAGAACTGAAAGATGGTCACAAGAATGTCTGTGAAACAGTTTACCATCTGCTGTACCTGACGAAGGTGGATTTCTAAGATGTAAAGTCACTGGAGACGAATGCTGGGTACATTACCTCCAGACAGAAACAAAGGAATGGTGGTATACTTTCTCGCTAAGGCTAAATAAGTCCTATACTAATCTTTTAACCGGAATATTGATGCTTACTCTCTTCTAGGACAGTAAAGTCCTGGAATATTACATGTCCAGAATAAACAATAACAACAGCGAATTATTCTGTGATATTTTCACACCATGATTACGCAGAGTTTTGAATATCTTCCACATTTAGCATATCCACACGACATCGCACCATATGAATATCATGTGTTTGTATCCCTCAAGGAGGCCCTAGGGAGAATAAAATGAGAAAGGACTAGGAAATTAAAAGGCTTTGCTTCACTGGCTACAGGGTTAGTCTAAATATTTTTTTTTCTCTTGGAATAAAGGAATTAATGAAACATTAAACAGAAACAGATTAATTTTATCGTGTTCCATTATTTGTCCCAGTTTTTTCTTCTTATTTCTTTACTTAGGCGGCCACTTTTCCAAGTAAATCAATAACATGGCGCACAACGGAGAAAGTTCAAAAGACAAAGATGTAAAATCACTAGAGACAAATGCTGGGTACATTACTTCCAGACGGAAAAAAAATATCTGATAAGGAATGGTGGTATTCTTAATCGCTAAGACTAAATAAGTTCTATACAATTCCATTAACCGGAATATTGATACTTACTCTCTTATAGGACTGGAAAGTCCAGTGCTGGAACATTACATGTCGAGAAGAAACAATAACAACAGCGAATTAATCTGTGATATGTTTACAGCATTATTATTCAAAGTCTCACACATTTTGAATATCTTCCACATTCAGCATAACCACACGACATCGCACCATATAAATATCATATGTTTGTATCCCTCAAGGAGGCGCAAGGGAGAAGAAAATATGAGAAAGGACTAGGAAATTAAAAGGCTGTGCTTCTTTGGCTAAAGGGCTGGTCGAAATATATTTTGTTCTCTTGGAATAAAGGCATTAATGAAACATTAAACAGTCACAGGTTAATTTTATTGTGTTCCATTATTGGTCCCAGATTTTTCTTCAGTTTTCTTTTCTTAGGCGGAAAGTTTACAGGGCGAATAAATAACATGGAGGAAAACGCTCAAGAGAAAAATTAAACGAAAAACAAATCTAGATTTAAGTTAAATTTAGATGAAAAAGTTAAAGAAGTTTGTTACCACTTCAGGACTTTCAAAATCTATAGCAGATGATCCTTGCCTACGAAATGTGCTGTATATAGTCCTTCACAACAAAAATTATTATGAAATCGCACAACGGCTGGCAGAGAGATTCCAAGAATAGACGGTGAGAAGTTATGTAATCAGAAGAATGTACGGTGAGAAGATGTGTGATCAAAAGAATATGCAGTGAGAAACTGTGCCATCACAAGAATATACGGTGAGAAGATGTGTGATCAAAAGAATATGCAATGAGAAACTGTGTCATCACAAGAATATACGGTGAGAAGATGTGTGATCACAAGAAAATGCAGAGAGAAACTGTGCTATCACAAGAATATGCATTGAGAAACTGTGTCATCACAAGATTATACGGTGATAAGATGTGTGATCACAAGAATATATTTTGTGAAGATTTGTAACACAAGAAAGATTTGTAGAATTGTGAGAGTCAGATACTAACTATTCTAAATTTACTATAGTGGAGTAAGTTTTAACTTGATGTACCTTGTGTTTCTGAACAGTTTAACAATCACGAGAATACCTGAATAATGATACAAAGTTACATTAACCAAACACATGAAGGATATGCTCCGTTTTACAATAGAAATATATTTTCTTGCACACGTCTGTAGTGATCAAATTAATTACTTAATTCATTAACGAAGAATTAATTTCTTTTCGATTAATAGTTTTCTTTTTTAAAGATCAGTAGCAGTGCCTATACCTTTGTAATATCCAATAAGTGTTTCTGATTTTATAATTTACAATAAGATTTAAATTTAGAGTTGTAGTTGTAGTAAATAAAAAAAGATAAACTTGAATTGACCATTTGAGTAATGTCTACTAGTCCATGCATTATGCGATAAATATTTCTATATGCACTAACAGCATTGAATGTTGGTATTATCAATCCAATTATTGTCATGATAATCTTGGGAATGTTGGAGATAACATACAGCAATGAAACAAGCGCAACTTGGCGAACAACTTGGATCTCTTTCCGTCCTAGTCTGTTAGAGGCTGAACTCTGATCTTCAGTGATGTCTTTCTGTTTTGATGTCCAGATCTGGTCTTGCTGATCTTTTGAGTTTGTTGAAATAGGAAGAAAGGACTGGCGGAATTTAGAAACTTGACGAAGACTATAAGTCAAGATAGAAAAGCAAATAAAAACAAGGACTTGTGTGGCAGGTGTTACAAAAATATCTTTCAGTCCCCAAAATATGTTCTTTATTACTTCTCTTTGTGGAGAAAGCCATAATTTTAAACGAGTCGTGTTTGTAGCTTTGTCTGGCTGCCATTTCATTCCCATTGTAGAAAGTATTGGTATATAACTAACAACTGATATGACAGAAAATGCTGACATAATCCAGAATGACCTTCTCCTTGTAAATGCATCCTTAAAATACAGTGGTTTGAACACACAAAGACATCGGACAAGTGCGAGGTATGATGTGATTAACATTATGTTTGTATATATTAAATTTCCAATGTTGCCTAAAAATACGATGACTCCATTCAAATCAATCTGAAAATACACAGAGTACTGAGTTTTAGACTCTAGTAGACATATTTCTGTGGAAATTTGAGTGGTTAATTCAACAACAACGTAGCAAAGGTCAGAACAGGACAAATAAAGGAATGAAACAGTGACCCCGTCCTTGACCCCCATGGCTATAAATGTTCGAACGTTTGTCAAGTTTCCAGCCAGAGCGAAAAAACCAATTATTAAACCTGTCGCGCACAAGATGTCTTGGACAAGATTGTACTGAACATCGGAGAGCACAATGTTAATAATGGTCTGTAAAGACATTTTTTGGATCAAATTTGTGATAAAAATTGACAAGATGATGTTAAACTTGTTCTTCTACTGAATCAAATACAGAAACATTTCTCTATACACGTTATGCTACTGTTTCTTTTTTTATTTGCACCAACAACCTTTTATATCGTTCTTGATGTAGCTTGACAGAATGCAGGAAACTGTTGTGTAGCGCTAAATCGTAGCGCTGTTTTCTTTTATTTCTCAGAAATACATCCGCTCTTTTTCTTCTTCACTTTCGAAGCCACAGTTCCATCTTCTGTGGAAATTGTGAAAAATATGAAGCATTAAATAGATCTGAAATATTTTCTGCAGTTACGAGATCTTATTTTCTTGTCTTCTCTCCTTCTTCATATCAATCAATCAAGTACCGTGCCATGTGGCGTAGGCGATCATTTCTCTCCACAATTCCATGTCTTTAGAAATATGAGATCCGCCGGTGACTTTCTTCCTAGCCACACTGACAGCCTGTCCAGTAACTTCTCTCTCTGTCTTCCTCTGTCTCTTCTTTGCTCAATTTTTCCAGTTAACAATGTGTTCTAGTTTTCCTCAAATTTTTCCTCAATTTTCCTTCGGTGTTGGAGGAACAAACAGCCGCCTTGATAGGAATCAGCGATTTCCTTCGTATAACAGGATATTTAATTCTTCTCTCTCTCCATCATATGCGAGCATTTCCTCTGTTGTCTACAGATCTTGGTATGAATGTTTTCTGTGACATACTGTCTGATGGTAACCGTGTAACATGGCCAAGCTGTTTGACTTGCTGTTACTGGTGATACTTCAAACTTCTTAAATATCTCATTTCTATCATGATGTTTTTTTCTTTTGTTTTTGGATGTTAGTGTCCATGTTTGATACTGACAGCATGGAGCTGGGAGGAAAACTGTGCTGTCCACTGTGCTCTTTTTTGTTGTTTCAATAGATCTGATTAGCAACATGAAAAGACTGCTTTAATCAAAGATGTCAGGCGACTGATGTGTTTCGTTAAGCCACATCTTCGTACTGAAGTTTGTAAAGACCTTGAATAATCTCTTAAAGAAGTGGATTGCAGCCTTTTCTTTTACATGGGTCGCCTTTCTGGTGTGAGAGAAGCTGCAGACCCGCGGGTACAAACACAGCAGTAAAGGGAACCCAGATCTAGTTAAGAATTTTTGTTTTTTTAGTCGACAGATCCATGTTCTTATCCATGAGCCCCAGATTTTCCCCCACCTGCGTCCCACACGAAGGTCCATGGAAAATTGATTAAAACCAGAGTTCTAAATTGATGTAAGAAACCTTCAGATGTAACTTTCATATCCTTCAAATGAACAAGGATTGTCAATATTTCAATTCTTTGAAGACAGATCGCTGAAAAGTTGTTAAACCTGCACTTAAGAAAGAGATAAGTTATTTACTGGATGAGGAAACTTAATGACCTTGCATATTTCTGGTTTAAATGTTTTATTTCTACGTCTAGAATATTTCAAGAAGGATTTTTATATATATATATATATATATATATGAGTTTATTAAGTCATTTATCTTTTCATTATTCTGTTATCATATTTGTGTGTGGAATCTTTTTTCTTTTTGTGAAAACGTGATTTAAAGGCATGAACTGACAACAGTATAATGTTTTCTTTATCTTGTAACTAACACAGCACAGGCTATCGTGAAGGGAGTCTTCTTTGACAAAACTTGAACACGTCCCAGCAACGAAGAATGTTTTTTGTTGGGTAAGTCTTTTAAAGAAAACCTGGACGGAATTAAACCTGAACAGGTCGATACTCAAATAATCTGATTTTTCACCTGATGAATTAAATTGTCATACATACATATATTGGTAGTATTAAAAGAACGATCTGGCGTCCTTATAATTTTATCTGGTAAGTTATTTTGACCCACATTATTACACTCGTCTTGTCATATCTTTGCTGAGAAAATGAGAAAGAAAACATTGCGTTAGATCTCATTAAAGGTACCACACGAATAATTACTCCTCTGTGTCTTTCTGTTCGAATACAATGAGCTGTGCGTTTTTGGATGATTAAGGCTCACGCCGAAATGTCATAACTGCGTTCTCGATAAGTAATAAAGTCGTTCCTACTTTTTCTAGTTTAAACATTTCATTAAAGGTATAATCGACACATTTGTTCGTCTGGGCAACAATCGATTAAAATACTCAGTTAAGAAGCTCCTGGACGATTTTGTGATGTGGAAATATTTCATATTTTGGTAAAGTTCATTTCATCTTCTAACTGTATATTTATTTTCCATAATTTATCTATTTAACTTTGAAATATATATCGAACTCCATAGGTTTCAAATATTACTTTATTATTAAATTTACTGCAACGAACAATCTCGGAGAGGGAAGAATTCATACAATTACATGTCCACCAGCCCAAGAAAACTAGATCGTTTCAGTCGATTACGGTTAGCTTGCTAGAAAGAGGCCGGAATAGCTCTGATTCGAAAAATTGTGTAGCAGGTGTGTCGGCTCATATAAATAATCTTTACTGTCTACAAATTTCACTCATTCAAGAGAGAAGCTTCTAAACATAGGGAAAGCTCCGTAAATAGGACATGTCTCTTCAAAACCACTTTGTAAGTAGAAAAGACCAGCTATAGCTAAAATAAAATAAAAATACTAACTTTAAAGCTCATTGGAACAGAGTTAAGAAAAATGTATGGTGCAGTTTTATTTTTTAAAAATGGAATAAAAGTTGAAACAACATCAGCGATAAATGCTAGCAATAGTTCTTATTTTTAACTGCATCATACTTTGTCGTCTCTTTAAACCAGATGCTGGCCTTCAAACAAACCCAGTTATTTCTGGTACTCGCGTAAATAAATCAGTATTCTACGTTTAGCGTAGCTGAAGTGCTGCACCCTTCCATGGTAGCAATTTTGGTGGTGGAGATGTGGGAGAAGTGGTTTCTTGGGTCTCCATTAGATCTTCGAACAAGTCCTAATCCGGGTCCCATCCTTCGTTGTATATCTACGCCAACATCATTCACTGCATCAGCTGCATAGAACAACAGTTTGATGTCACCAAGAGACTAGAACAAGAATAGGTATGTGACATTGTTATCAACATTTGTAGATTGATTATATTTAGCTAATGTTTAGCTATCAATTGGAACACAACAGGCCGAAGAAAAAGGGGCAGACCGCGTGAAACTCTGAAGAGGACATTATTAAGAGAGGCCAAATTAACAGGCATAAAATCCTTTGATGAGGTTGAAAGACTCGCCGAAGACAGGAAAAATTGGTGAACTACTTTGCGAGCCCTATATGACGTCTAACGGCACGGGAAGGATCTAAGATAAGAATGTTTGTATACATGTTTTACTTCTCGGTCTGCTAGAGACTACCAAGACGAAGTGGAAGATGCCCAGAAATCTTGACTATCATTTATTATATTGTGTGAAAGCAGACGACTCAAACCTAATCACCGTGGCCGAAGTGTCTTGACCTTGCATCATTTTCCTGTAAAACTGACAAAAACTGTTCATGGCCTTACAGTCTGTTCGACAACATTGGGATGGATTCTTTACTATTGTGATGGAGCCTATTAAAGATATAGATTTGCAGTAAAATTGTAGGGTTATTACCTGTGCTCTTATGAACGTTGGACGACTAACTGTGACCTCTAGTTATATGCAAGAAGCAAGAAAAAGAAAGTAACAAAATCTCTAGGATTAATAAGATGACATTACAGATTTTAAAAAGTAATTTTAACAAGCACCGCGGGCTGCAAAATAAAATGGTGATGTTCTATCACTTATTCTATTGGCATTCTGTTACTTCTCCAGCTATTCGTTATGTAATACACACGCATACATGCAAACATACATATATACAAACATAAACATATTACATACATACACACATAATTAAATGTATACATACATACATGCATACTTACATACATACATACATACATATATACATAAAGGAGTGACCAACTCGGCCAGCTGACCAATTAAATATTTAGACGCGTGGCCTATTGGACTTACGAGAGATAAGTCACGGGGCAGTTTGAATGACGAACAAGCAAAACGCTCATGGGAACCAATGGACATCTGAAGGGAGGAGTCAAAATACTTATTGGTTAATCTATCAAGCTTCACTTGAAGATAAAAAGGAGAGAGGAAGAACCAAGAAGGAGGAAGAAGTACGGAAGTAGAAGAGAGAGGAGACAGAGGAGGGAGATGGTCAGAACACCGTCGACCAAGCAAGTAGAGACTGACCAGAATGCAAGAAGGATGGTCAGTGCAGGTGGACAGTCAAGAGTGAAGAAAGAAGGCCCGAACAGAACAGCCGAGAAGCCATCAGATGAGAGATAAGAACAGAAATCCAGAGAAGAGGCAAGTAGACTTTGCTCGTTAGTACACTGCGATTGAGAGACGGCAGAGGAAGACCGTCAGAAGAAATCAGAAGACAGACAAGAGAAGAAAGAGGACGAGACGATATACAATGAGAATTAGTGTTAGACGGAAGATGGTTTTCAAGTGATTCAAGTGATTAAGAAGAATTGACACACTTGAAACTTCGAGTACAGTGATTTTAGACGAGAAACTAGTTGATCACGTGTTGCAGATGTGATATAATACTGAGATAGGAAATGTTCTCGTATCAAGTGTAGAATATTGTGAATTTGAGAAATTGAGAAATGCTTTATGTAGAATATGATAGAGTTTGATATTGTGAACAAATGATTAAGTGAATCAATCCAATTGATGTTGTCGACAATACATCTTGAACTTATTTGTTAGAACAAATGAATTCAAGGAACATTTCATCGGATTTGCTCTGATCTTGTGAAATCGTAATATTTGCGAAACCTGTGATGTGTTAATAAAAAAAAGCATCTTTAAGATTCAATTCTATAATATGGAACTATTTAGAAATATATAATTCACAACTTGACAGTATTATACATACGTACATACATACTTACATACATACATACATACATACATACATACATACATACATACATATATTAACAGAAGTTAGAAAACATTCATACTTAGAAATTTTAATTCTGTATGTTGATAGACTCTTCCTTATCTATTATTTTTTCTATACAAGTATTGATACGATACAAAAAGTTATTACAGATGAAGTTATTATCGTATCTGTTCACTTTCTTTTATTGAGAGTCAATGGAGAAACTGACCAGTAAGTACTATTTTCTATATTTTCTTGGTTGATCCCTGGTTTACATACTGCACCAATATTACATAACTACGAATAGATTATTTTGGTTTCTTACTGTTAGTTGTTTGAATAGTTCTTAGTTTGGTTCAAGTACGTATCCTTTTACTTTCATGTTTGTAGCTATCACTTGAGCCTGATTTGATTATCCGATATTTTCAGAGCATTAAGAGAATATAAACTTCTGGTGATCTTACTGTTTACTTGGTGAAGCTGCAAAAAGTTCCCTTAAGTCAGAGAGCTGGGTTAGATTATGTATGTGATCTTCCGGTGTGACGTGCAAGATGGCGGACGTTTTTTTAACGCTCTCGCCTGCATGCAGAAATCAGCGGAATGTCGCTTGATCTGTAACACATCCTGAATCAGTAGTTGGGCATAAGGCTAACAACCTTATCCTGGGACTTATCTAGAGCGACTTCAGATCGGAATAAAAAGACTTCGTTATGGAAACTCGCTAAGAAACCAACCGAGCATCAGGGATGCCAACTCCGAAGTCCTCTAAACATGTGACAAAGATTGGATTCTGGAATGTAAGGACGAAGGCAGCACCAACAAAAACTACTCAGGTCATCAAAGAAATGGAGGGATACCATCTAGACACACTGGGCATCAGTGAAATGCGATGGCCAGAAACAGGTAAAAGATCGGCGGAAAACAGGTAACATCAAGACGGGATAGGTATAATTATGTCAAATCTAGCAGCAAAGAGCCTTATAGAATGGGAACCAGTGAACAGTCGTATAATAAGAGCACGATACAACCTACGACACGGAAAATTGACAATAATACAGTGTTGTGCATCCACGAACGATGCAGATGATGAGATGAAAGACGATTTCTATCACCAACTACAACAAATCATCAACAAAGTCCCTAAACACGACATCCTAGTTGCTATGGGCGACGTCAACGCTAAGGTAGGGAAAGATAACACCGACGTTGAAAAAGTAATGGGGAAAGAAGGAACTGACATGGTTAATCAGAACTGAGAAAGATTAATTGAAATATGTCTAACAGAGAGCATGGTCATTGGAGACACAATATTCCCACCAAAAGAGATACATAAAACAACGTGGATATCTCCAGATGATAGAACTGGATCTGGCGAAAGCAACATACAAAGAAATAGACAAGAAAGTAAAAGGTTCAGCTAGAAGGGATAAAAGAGAATACATAGACAATGTGACGAAAGAGGCAGAGAAAGTAGCAAAAACAGGAGACAGCACAATTTTACATAACATACAAAAGAGATTAACACGTACTATTACATCTAAAAAACGACCCGTTCTTAAAAAAACTGGATACCTATTAACATCAAGTAAAGACCAAAGGCAAAGATGGGCTGAGCACTTCCAAGAAATACTTAATCGACCACACCCAAAAGAACTGATAAACCTTGAAGCCCACAACTAAACATCAACCTAGATGAAATTACATTTCATGAAATTTAAACAACAATGAATATAATGGCTAACAACAGAACTGCAGGTGAAGATGAAATAACACCCCAGTTGTTAAAAACTATCAATAGTGACAAAATGAGACAACTACAGAGAATGTTAAATAAGATTTGGAAAGAAGAAAACGTCCCTTCTAACTGGAAAAAGGGAATTATTGTTAAAATATCGAAAGAAGACAATCTTAGTGAATGTAACAATTGGAGATGAGTAACCTTAGTACCAGCTGTATCAAAAGTATTTGCAAGGTCATTTTGAATAAGCTTAAAGATATAGTAGATACCGCAATGAGGGAAGAACAAGCAGGATGTCGAAAAGTGAGAAGTAGACTCGACTAAATCTTTTTTCTAAGAATAATACTTGAAGAACATATTGAAAACCAGAAACCATTAATACTGAACTTCACAAACTTTAAAAAGGCATTTGATAGCATACACAGAGATTCATTGTAGAGAATGTTAAGTTTATGTGGAATACCGTCTAAAATTATCAACATCATTAAGGACCTCTACAACGGATATGTTTGTGCAGTCAAGACAGAAGAAGGGATGAGCGAATGGTTCCAGATTGAAACAGGCCTGAAGCAATGATGTATACTGTCTCCTTTGCTTTTTGGTATTGCAATAGACTTTATAATGAAAAAATGCTGCACAGGTAACATAAGTATTGATTGGGTACATGGGACTTAGCTAGAAGATCTTGATTTTGCTAAAGACATAGCACTTATCAGTAACAATGTGAATCCCATGCAAGAAAAAATAGATATCCTGTCTTCACTAGGTACCAAAATAGGACTTGAAATTATCAAGGACAAAACAAAAATAGTGAAACTTCCCATTAATCAAAATGGAAAAATACAAGTAGAAGGGGCATATATTGAAGAAGTCAATCAATTACATACCTTAGCAGCTACATGGACCAGAATTTTCAAATCAGAAAGGAAGTTGGAATTAGAATTGCACAAACAGCAACGATCTTCAAGAATATTGAGAACATATGCCATACAAAAGTAATAAACACAAAATCCAAGTTAAGACTATTCAATTCAAATGTAATGTCCACCCTCATTTATGTATGCGGAAGGTGGAAAATAACTAAAGAAACAGAAAAGAAATTAGACTCTTTTGAAAACAAATGCCTAAGGAAAATACTCGGGTTGAAGTGGACCGAATTCAAGAACAATGCAGAGATAAGACAGATGACTGAAAAACAACCAGTCTCATTGGTGATTAGGAAAAGAGAGATGGACTTATGTTGGTCACGTGATTAAGAAAACGATCAGAGAATCCCAAAACAAGCTATCAAGTGCAACCCAACAGGCTGAAGAAAGAGAGGCCATCCACGTGAAATTATAAAGAGGAGATTGTTAAGAGTGGCCAAATTAATAGGCATAAAATCCATTGATGAGGTTGAAAAGCTCGCCGAAAATAGGAAACATTGGCGGATTACCCTGCGAGCCCTATGTGACGTTTATCGGCACAATAAGAATATATATATATATATATACTTATATATTGCATTTAATCGTTTATTGGCTAATGAAAGCTAGAACTCGAGATGTTCGCTGCTGAATGAGAAGAAACATGAAGACACGTACCTGTTGATTCAGCGAATTTCAATGGCACAGGACGTTGTAGAGAAGGGTGTCAGAACCTATTTCTCTCAGATTGCTTCCCCTGGCTTCACACTGCGAGAAGGGTTAGCGCTATCACTGAATGACACGGTGAAAACTGGTGGACAACAACTGATGAAAATGCTGAACAACAAAAGACTGGTTATGGTTCAACGAAGAAAAACGTTCTTCTCCTTCTATCTATCTCTATCTATGCCTCTGACCACTCGTGGAGCATAGGCCGCCAACAAGAGCTCGCCAGGCAGTTCGGTCCTGGGCCACTCTTTCCAACTGTCTCCATGTCTGGTTCATTATTTTGATGTCCGTGTCCAGACTTCGGCGCCAGGAGTTCCTTGGTCTCCCTCTCCTTCTTTTACCCTGTGGGTTCCATGTTAGGGCTTGCCTTGTGGTGCTGGATGTGGATTTCCGTAGGGTGTGTCCGATCCATCCCCATCTTCTTCGTAGGATGTCCTCTTCCACTGGTTGCTGGCCTGTTCGCTGCTGCAGTTCTTGGTTACTTATGGTATCTGGCCATCGTATTTGTAGAATCCTTCTAAGGCATGTGTTAATAAATGTCTGGATTCGTTTCATGATCGTAACAGTAGTTCTCCACGTTTCTGAACCGTATAGCAGAATGGGCTTTATCATGGTGTTAAATACTCTGATCTTCAATTTACTTGACAAGGCTGAAGTTAACCATATTTTCTTCATCTGATGGAATTTTACTCTTGCCTTGCCCATTCTTGCTTTTACATCAGCTTCTGTTCCTCCCTGCTTGTCTATCACACTTCCCAGATAAGTAAACTTTTCAACCTCTTCCAGTTCCTCTCCTTCCAATATAATGGGCATTTCGTTGACCTCATTTACTCTAAGAACTTTACTCTTTCCCTTGTGGATGGTAAGGCCTAGTCTTGAAGAATTTTCTGCCACTAATATGGTTTTCTCTTGCATCTGTTGCTTCGTCTGAGAGAGAAGTGCCAGGTCGTCAAGTTGAGTCCAGAGCGTCCACTGAATACCATTTCTCCTATATTCTGTTGATTTTCTCATAATCCAGTCTATGGCCAGGATAAATAGAAATGGTGACAGCAGGCATCCCTGTCTCACTCCGGTGTTAACTTGAAAGGCATATGTTAGTTGTTGTCCATGGATTACCCTACATGTCATCCCTTCATAGGAGTTTTTAATGATGGTGGTAATCTTCTCCGGTACTCCGTAGTGTCTCAACAACTTCCATAGGGTCTGTCTGTCCACGCTGTCGAAAGCCTTCTCATAGTCAATAAAATTGACATAGAGAGGTGAGTTCCACTCCAGTGATTGTTCCACGATGATACATAATGTTGCAATTTGGCCTGTACAGGATCTGTTCTTCCGGAATCCTGCTTGTTGGTCCCTGAGTTGTGGATCTACCGCATCCTTTATCCTATTTAAAAGAACTCGGTTGAGTACCTTTCCTGGTATTGATAGCAGTGTTATACCTCTGTAGTTGGAGCAGGAGCTTAAGTCACCTTTCTTTGGTATCTTGACAAGGTAACCTACTTTCCACTCTATAGGCACTTGCTCCTCTTCCCAGATCTTCCTGAAGAGGGGGTGAAGAATGTCTACGCTGGTCTCAATATCTGTTTTCAGTGCTTCTGCCGGGATGTTATCAGGTCCTGCTGCCTTGCCATGCTTCAGCTGTTTTATGGCTTTACAAATCTCTTCCTTTGTAGGTATACCACAATTTATTCGTAGATCTCTATCGGCTGGTTCAATATTCTGTGGGTTATGAGGGGCTGGTCTATTTAACAATTCTTCAAAGTGCTGCCTCCATCTGTCTCTCTGTCCCCAGTCATTGGGTATTGTTTTCCCATTCTTGTCTTTCACTGGCCTCATCGGCACACTATAATTTCCAGTCATCTTCTTAACTGTGGAGTATAGATCCTGTATATTCCCCTGCCGGGCAGCTCCTTCTGCCTCTGTTGCCAGTGTTTCTATGTAGTTCCTTTTGTCTGTCCTGATGTTCCTCTTTGTTTTCCTACATGCTTCCCTATACTCTTCTTGTACAATAATTTTACTGGCTCTTGTGCGGCTGTTATTGATTGCTGCTTTTTTTCATCTTTCTCTCCTCTATTCTCCTTATGGATTCTGCAGAGATCCACTCCTTGTGGCACAGCTTCCTGGGGCCAAGCACTTCTTGACATGATGAGGTAAATGCTTCTTTCACTCCTTGCCATCTCTTATCAATTGACTCTTCTTCTGGTAGATCTTGTAGGATCTGAAACTTATTGGGGAGTGCGATCTTAAATTCTTCCTGCTTAGTTCTATCTTTTAGACCTGTAGTGTTGTATCTCTGGCGTTGTCTACTGTTGACTCCTATCCCAGTCCTCTTTAGTTTTAACTTCAATCTGGCCACAATTAGATGGTGATCTGATGCAACATCGGCTCCTCACGTCCTGAAGAGATCTTCTGTATTTCTTCCCAATGCATATATGGTCGATCTGATTCTCTGTTACCTGATCCGGAGAAACCCATGTAACCTTATGTATCCGTTTGTGATGGAAGAAACTCCCTCCAATGACCAAATTGCTTATGGCACAAAAGTCAGCAAAGCTCTCTCCGTTGTCATTCATTACCCCCAGTCCTTGCTGCCCCATGATATCTTCGTATCCCCTGTTGTCACTTCCGATCTTGGCATTGAAATCACCGATGACGATAACCATGTTCCGCTCTGGACGACTCTGCACAATACCCAGCAATCTCTCATAGAATTCCTCCTCAGTACCATCGCTGCTTTCATTTGTTGGTGCATAACACTGAATGACATCCATATTTATCCTTCTCTTTTGGGTTTTGAAGGTGGCTATAATAATCCGTGGGCCATGCGCCTCCCATCCAATAAGCGCTCCCTGAGCTTTCTTTGACAGCATCAGGGCCACCCCATAGTGTGTGATGTGGTGTCCTCCTCGTGTCCTGAGTACAACAAAAGCTCTCCCGTGCTAATCCTTGTTTGCTCAGTTCCGGTCCATCTTGTTTCGCTGATTCCCAGGATGTTGATGTTATATTTCCTCATTTCCGCTGCAACCTGCATTGATTTTCCCTGGTTCAAACATAGTTCTAACGTTCCATGATCCTATAATAATGGTGGTCCTGGTGGAGATGGCGGTTGTCGGTCTGACAGCTTCCTGGTTTCCCTGGCTTTCACTGTCCAGCTTCATGCGTCCTCCAGCTGGAGGCCCGTCCTCCCCCAGGGCCGAAATATCTCTTGAGTCTCTTTTTGGCGTTTCTGTAGCAAAGCTCTTTTTATAGGATAAGGTTGCTGGCCTTAAGCCAACCCTCCCCCTTTTTCCTGACTTGGGACAGGCAATGATCCATAAAATGGGCCACTGGTGGAGTTGTTCTTCTCCTTACTGGAAACAAAATAACTCACTCCCCATCTGACAGCTGATCCTGAGAACGTCTGTGAAACTGTTTTATCACCTGCTGTATCTGACGGAGGTGGATTTATAAGATGTAAAGTCGCTGGAGACGAATGCTGGGTACAGAGCTAACATTGAGTGGTAGTATTCTTCCTCGCTAAAGCAAAATAAGTTCTATACAACTCCGTTAACCGGAATATTGATGCTTACTCTCTTCTGGGACTGGAAAGTCCTGGAACATTACATGTCGAGAAGAAACATTAACAACAGTGAATTATTCTGTGATATGTTCACAGCATGATTACGCAGAGTTTCAAGTAGTTTGAATATCTTCCACATTCAGCATATCCACACGACATCGCACCACATTAATATCATGTGTTTGTATCCCCCAAAGAGGCGATAGGGAGAATAACATGAGAAAGGCCTAGGAAATTTAAAAGCTCTGGATAAATGACTAAAGGTTTAGTCAGAATATTTTTTGTTCTCTTGGAATAAAGGCATTAATGGAACAGTAACAGACTAATTTGATTGTGTTCGATCATTGATCCAAGTTTATTTTTCTTTTTACTTTGCTTATGCGGCCACTTTCGTAAGTAAATAAATAACTTGGCGCAAAACGGAAAAAGTTCAAGAGAAAAATTAAGCGAACAATAAGGCTAGATTTAAGTTCATGCAGATGAAAACTGTGGAGGAATGTGTTACCAATTCAAGACGTCCAACATCTATAGCAGATGACCCTAGCCTACGAAATGTGCTGTGTATATTCCTTTTCAACAGAAAGTATTATTAAATCGCCAAACGACTGGCAGAGAGGTTCCAAGAATATGCAGTGAGTAACTGTGTTATCACAAGAATATAGAGTGAGAAAATAACAAGAATATAGGGTAAGAAGATCGATGATGACAAGAATATATGGTGAGAAGATCACAATAATATACGGTGAGAAGATGTGTGATCACAAGAATATATTGTGTGAAGATTTGTAAACACAAGAAAGATCTGCAGAAATGTGGGAGTCTAACAATAACTATTCTAAATTTACTATAGTGGAGTAAGTTTTAACTTGATGTAACTTGTGTTTCTGAACAGTTTAACAATCTCAAGAATATCTGAATAATGATACACAGTTATATTAATTAAACACATAAAGTATATGCCCGTTTTACAATCAAAAATTATTTTCTTGCACATGTCAGAAGCGAACTAATTAATTACTTAATTCGTTAATTAAGAATTAATTTCTTTTCGATTAATAGTTTTCTTTTTTAGAGATCAGTAACAGTGCTTATACCCTTTTAATATCCATAACTGTTTCTGAGTTTAAAATGTGCAATAAGATTTAAATTTAGAGTTGAAATTGTAGTATATGAAAAAAGATAAACTTGAATTGATCATTTGAATAATATCTACCAGTCCATACGTTATGTTGTAAATATTTCTATATGCACCTACAGTACTAAATGCTGGTACTATCAATCCAGTTATTGTCACGATAATCTTGGGAGTGCTGGAGATGATATATAGCAGTGAGATCAGGGCGACTTGGCGAACAACTTGGATCTCTTTCCGTCCTAGTCTGTTAGAGACTGAACTCCGATCTTTAGTGATGTCTTTCTGTTTTGATGTCCAGATCTGGCCTTGTTGATCTTTTGTGTTTGTTGAAATAGGAAGAAAGGATTGGCGGAATTTAGAAACTTGACGAAGACTATAAGTCAAGATAGAAAAACAAATAAAAACAAGGACTTGCGTGGCCGGAGTTACAAATATATCTTTCACTCCCCAAATTATGTTCTTTATAATTTCTCTTTGTGGAGAAAGCCATAACTTCAAACGAGTCGTGTTTGTAGCTTTATCCGGCTGCCATTTCATTCCCATGGTAGAAAGTACTGGTATATAACTAAGAACTGATATTACAGAAAATCCTGACATAATCCAGAATGATCTTTTCCTCGTGAATGCATCCTTAAAATACAGTGGTTTGAACACACAAAGACATCGGGCAAGTGCTAGGAATGACGTGATTAACATTATGTTTGTATATATTAAGTTTCCAATGTTGGATAAAAATATGATGATTCCATTCAGATCAATGTCCAATAACAAAGAGTACTGAGTTTTAGACTCTAGTAGCCATATTTCTATGGAAACTAGAGTGGCTAATTGAACAATAACATAGCAAAGATCAGAACAAGATAGGAAAAGGAATGAAACAGTGACCCCGTCCTTGACCCCCATGGCTACAAATGTTCGAACATTTATCAAGTTTCCAGCCAAAGCTAAAAAGCCGATTATTAAACTGGACGCGCACAAGATGTCTTGGCCAAGATTGTGCTGAACATCGGAGAGTAAATTGTTAACAACGGTCTCTGAAGACATTTTTGTTGTCTAAACTGTGAGAAAAATGTACAAGTTGATGTTAAACTTTTGGTTCTACTGAATGAAGTATAGAAACATTTCTATATACACGTTCTACCACTGTTTTTTCTTGTTTTGTTTTGTTTGCACCAACAACCTTTTATAGCGTTCTTGATGTAGCTTGAGAGAATGCAGGAAACTGTAGCGCTGTTTTCTTTTATTTCTCAGATATACACCCGCTCTCTTTCTTCACCTTTCGAAGCCAAAGTTCCATCTTCTGTGGAAATTGTGAAAAATATGAAGCATTAAATACATCTTAAATATTTTCTGTAGTTACGAGATCTGCTTTTCTTCTCTTGCCTTCTTCCTCATACACCATTCTGTGTTGGAGGAACTAACAGACGCCTTGATAAGAACTGGCGATTTCCTTCATATAATAGGATATTTAATGCTTCTGTAAGTTCCTCTCTCCTACAGATCTTAGTATGAATGTTTTATGTGACATATTGTCTGGTCGAAACCGTGTAACATGACCAAACGATCTGACTTGCTGTTACTCATGATACTTCTACCTTTGCCCTGATGGTGTCATTTCTTACGTGGTCTCTTCCTGTCACATTTAGTGTTCTCCTTAAATATCTCATTTCTATCGTGATGATTTTTCTTTTCTTTTTGGTGTTTGTGTCCATGTTTGGTACTGACAGCAGAGAGCTGGGAGGAAAACTGTGCTGTACACTGTGCTCTTTTTTGTTTCAGTAGATCTGATTATAAACATGAAAAGACTGCTTTAATCAAAGATGTCAGCAACTGATGTGTTTCTTCGTGCTGAATTTTGTACTTCTTGTACTTGTACTTTTCTTGTACGAACTCAGTGTAACTGCAAGCTGTTTTTCTTTGCGTCGATGCTGTAGAGGTGTTGAGGCACAGCATCGTATCGGCGTGGGAGCGGGTTACGGCAGCTACTTTTTCAATCCCTGAGTACAGCTAAAAAGCAGGGAGTGTGCAGTGCTTCTATAGCAGACTCCACCACCACGGGGACTATGGCGATCCCTGCCTCGTTAGCCAGGTCGGGCCTGTTACTGGGGGGTACCACGGAAAGGTGGGACAGGGTCTTGGTCAGCTGTGGGTCGCTGAGTGCCTCATCGGCAAGTTCCCCGCTGAGTTTTGTAAACATCTTTAATAATCTTTTATTAATCTTTTAATAATCTTTTAAAGCAGTGGATTTCAGTCCTTTTTTTACATGGTTGGCACTTCTGGTGTGAGAGGAGTTGCAGACCCGTGACTACAAGCAAAGCAGTAGAGAGACCCCAGATCTAAGTAAAGAAATTTCGTTTTTTAGTCGACAGATCCATGTGCTGATCCTTGAGCCCCAAAAAATCCTCCCCCATCCCCCAAAAGCAGCCCCCACGAA
Source organism: Achatina immaculata (assembly GCA_009760885.1). Classification (NCBI taxonomy): domain Eukaryota; kingdom Metazoa; phylum Mollusca; class Gastropoda; order Stylommatophora; family Achatinidae; genus Lissachatina; species Lissachatina immaculata. The sequence continues at coordinate 42,108,707 of CM019693.1, forward strand.
ATTCCATGGACACCAGGTAAGAACCATAGTCCTTAATGTATGAAAAAAAAAACCTTCAGATATATGACTTTTATTTCCAAGAAATGAGCAAGAATTGTCCATATTTTGAATTCTTCGAAGACACCGTGCTGAAAAGTTGTTGAATCTACACTTAAGAAAGATGTAAGTTATTTACTGGATGAGAAAACTTAATGCCACTGTTTAAATTTTTCAATGTTATTTCTTTAATATTTCATTAAGTCTGTATACACACACAACAGCTGATTACCCGGCGTTCCCCGGGTATTTATTTATCCCAGTCAACAACGTTCTACTCATTGCCACAGCCTTCTAGAAGAGTCTTCAGAGATTTCTTCAGTTCCACAATCTTCTAGAAGGTTGTACAATGTTCTGTTCATTTCTATAACCTTCTAGAAAGTTCCACCAAATCTAGAGGGGTTCTACAGAGTTCTATTCCTTCCATTCGACTAAACGTGGGCTTAATTGTTATCAGGACTGTCACCAATCAGCTTAGCGACCCCGAACACTATGGATTATCGGTCAGTTTGGACATTTTATTTTTCACCATTTATCACCTCCCCCCCCCCCCCAAATGGCGATGGGGCTGAACTTGTGAGTGCCACTATGCATCTCAGCGACCCTGAAAACTATGGATTCTACACTAATATCGTTCATTTGTGATAATTTTTATGTGTCATCCCAACCACTAGGGATCATAGGAGTATCCTATGGGTGATATAACCCCCTCAGGGCACTGTCCAGGTTGTAAGTCATATGTGTGCCAAGTTTGGTTGAATTTGCTCTAGGCATTCCAGCGTGATGCTCTAACATACATACATACATGCATACATACATACATGCATACATACATACATACATACATACATACATACATACATACATACATACATACATACATATATACATACATACACACGTTTATATATATAAACACAGTTCTAATGTGAAAGATATTTGTATATTTTACTCTTTACACTGAAGAGGTGAGAAAGAATGTGCCATAAATTGCAACATACATTTCTCTTATTCATCCTGCTAACAGGTCAGATATCCAGAAATAATTATGACCAAACATATTGGGCACATTTGCGTTCTGCAGTCCATACATGACTGAATTAATGAATGAGGAGAAAGGTTGCTCTGTTGGTTTTCATAGAACTTGCCATCATTCCAAATAGGTATCTCAAATTCTTTCATAATGTTCCCTAAGCTACTCTTATCTTTGCTGTCATAGGCTTTATTGAATGCAATGAATATATTATGTATTCCTTTTCCATAGTCCCAGTACTTTTCTGCTCTTTGACGTAATAAAATATTTGGTCTGTGGTTGATCTATTCTTCCTAAAACCTGCTTGATAGTCTCCCAGTATGTTCTCGCTGTATGGTTTTAATCTATTTAAAAGTATAACAGATAGTGTTTTGTAGCTTGTTTGTAGTAATGATATTATTCTGTAGTCTTCACACTTGCTCTTATCACAATTTTTTTAATACTGGGGTCAGTAATGATTCTCTCCATTCAATTGGGAGTTTTTCTTCTCTCTATATTTGTTGTATTAGTGCACATATCTGTTCATGTAGATTTAGACCTCTTTCCTTAATCATTTCTGCAGCAATTAAATATGAAGCAATTGCTTTGTTGTTTCGTAGAAACATGATACTGTAGATGAGTTCTTCTAAGTCTGGTTCCTCTATTTCAGGTTCACAAGTCTGTATTTCTTCACGTGGTAATGTGCTTATAGGTTCTTCACAGTTTAGTAGTTTTTCAAAATATTCTTTCCATATGATACAGACTTTTTTCTTCATTATTTACCATGTTTCCATTACTTTCCTTCAAGCTCTGTAGAGGTTGTTTATACCCTTGCTTTACTGTTCAGTTCTTTATAGAATTCTCTGCTTGTCTTATTCTGATGGCATGTCTGCATCTCGCTTACCACGTCTTTCATACATTGTCGCTTTTGTTGACGAATAACTTTTTTAGTTTCTTTACATTGTGTTTGGTACTTCTCCTCATTTGTTTTGTTGTTCATGTCATTCAGCCATATCTGTCTTGCTGTTCTTTTCTTTATGACTGCCTCTCTGCAGACTTCATCGAACCAGTTCTTTTTTTTAGTCATGGTCTTGACTCCCAGGCATTTTTCCATTGTGCTCTTTATAATGATTTTTATATGTTCCCATCCAACATCGGTGCTTGTATTTTCTTCATTCCCTCTTGTTTTATCGTATAGTTTAGCTCTTTTGTGAATTTTTCTTTAGTGTCTTCTCTTTTCAAAGAATCTATTTATTACTGAGCTTTTATTTAATTTACTATAACAACTTTTCTTCAGTCTGGATTTTAATTTAGCTCCAACAAGATAATGGTCGCTGCTGCATTCAGTCCCTCTGTAACTTCTGATCTGAAGTATGTTTGTTGTGTGCTTGGTATCAGTTAAAGCATGGTCTATCTGGTTTCATGTTAGATTATCGGGGGATTTTCATGTTTGTTTACAGATGTTTTTATTTTGAAAATGTGTGCTACTTATTTTCATTCTATAAGCTTCTGTTATATTTATTAGTCTACATCCATTATCATTAGATGTTTCATGCAGATTTTCTTTTCCTGTGATGTGTCTGTGTGACTCTTCCTTTCCTATCTCTGCACTTAAATCTCCTAGTATTATCAGTATATCATGTTTCTGGGTCTTCTCTATTACTCTCTCTCTCTCTCTCTCTCTCCTCTCTCTCTCTCTCTCTCTCTCTGACGTGTTGTAAAATTCTTCTTTGACTTCATCCTCTGTATCTTCTGTTGGTGCATGCACATTAATCATTGTTATATTTTTCTTTGTTCCCTTGATGTGGAGGCTGCTGATTCTTTCATTGGTGGCACTGAAGTCCATCACTAAGTCCCATACTTTTCTCTTGACAGCAAAACCTGTCCCAAGTTCCTGTCTTCCATTGCTAATACCGCCGTATACTAGTACCATTTCTCCTATGACTGTTATACCTTCTCCAAGCCATCTGATTTTCTGTAATGCTGTAACATCCATGTCATACCTACTTAGTTCATCTGCTAATTCTTTAGCCGCCCCTTGTCTGTATAAACTTCTTATATTCCATTACAAGGTCCTAATCCATTTTTATCCGTCCAAATCTCGAGGCTTCTCTGTCTGTTTTATGCCACTAATCTTTTTTACGGAGATGGGTCGCTGGCCGAATGCTCCAACCCCCCACCCTGGAGGACCAGGTAGCGAGTTTCGTCTGACCCCTACGACCACAGTCCTTCCCAGCTTGGTCTGACCCCAACCCCCGCAGACCTTGCCAGCTTGGTTGGACACGCCAGGAGTAAAACTGCCGCTGGTATAGCTCTGGGGGTGATCACGGTACGCAAGCTGTCACGCCACGACATGGCCCCCGCTCCGTGTATATAATTTTTATGTAAGTTTACTTCTTTTGTTGGTTTCATTTCAATGAGTCTTTTTTCCTTTTATTATTCTGTGATAATACTTTTATATGCAATGTTTTTTAAAGTGATTTAAAAGCATGAACCGACAACAATATATATTTTTTACATTGTAACTAACACAGCACAGGCTATCGTGAAGGGAGTCTTCTTTGACAAAACTTGAACACGTCCCAGCAACGAAGGATGTTTTTTTGTTGGGTAAGTCTTTTAAAGAAAACCTGGACGGGAGTAAATCCGAACAGATAAATACTCAACTAACCTGACTCTCTACCTGAAGAATTACATTGTCCTACATACATATATTAGTAGTATTAAAAGAAAAGTCTGACCTCTTTTTAACGTTATCTGGTAAGTTATTTTGACCCACATTATTACACTCGTCATGTTATGTCTTCGCTGAGAAAATGAGAAAGAAAACATTACGTTAGATCCTATTAAAGATATCACACGAATAATTAGTCCTCTGTCTTTCTGTTCCAATACGATGAGCTGTGTGTTTTTGTTTGATTTTCTGAAAGGTAACAACTGTGTGCTCGTTAAGTAATAAAGTTGTTCCTACTTTTTCTAGTTTAAACATTTCATTAAAGATATAATCGATACATTTGTTCGTCTGTCCAACAATCGATTACACTACTCACTTCAGAAGCCACCTGGACGATTACTTGATATGGGTATATTTGATATTTTAGTATAGTTCATTTTATCTTCTAACTGTATATTCATTTTCCATAATGAAGTAAAACACGATTTCTATCAGCAATTACAGGAAATCATTAACAATGTCCCTAAACACAATATCTAATTGCTAAGATAACACCGACGTCGAAAAAGAAATGGGGAAAGAAGGAACTGACACGCTAAAACAGAACAGAGAAAGATTAATTGAAATATGTCTAACAGAGGGCATGGTCATTAGAGGCACAATATTTCCACACAAAGAGATACATAAAACAACGTGGATATCTCCATATGATAGATCTAGAAACCAGATAGATAATTTTTGTATTAGAAAGCTATGTAGAACATCTCAGATAGATGTAATGGCATATAGAGGTGCAGATGTCAACAGTGATCACAATAGATGTATAGTGAAAATAAAACTAAAACTGAAAAGGCAACACCAGAAACCAATACACAGAAAGATAAACAGCCACAGCCTACAAGAAGAGAATACAAACAGTAATTTCAATCAGGAACGTGCCAATCATTCCACAACGTTCAGTGAAGTAGAGGAGATAGGTATAGATGAATTATGGAATTATTACAGCACAACTATAATCACAGAAAATCAAACGCTGGACTGTAAAAATCGGATAAAAAAGCATGGATATCAGAAAACACATGAGAGTACATACATGAAAGACGAGCAGCCAAATTAGCCATGTTGAATGTAAAGACAGATCTTGGAAAAGATCTGGTGAAAGCAACATACAAAGAAATAGACAATAAAGTAAAAAAGTTTGGCTAGAAGGGATAAAAGAGAATACATTGACAATATGGCAAAAGAGGCAGAGAAATCAGCAAAAATAGGAGACAGTAAAACTTTATATAACATATATAAGAGGCTAACAGGTACTATTACATCTAAAGAAAGATCAATCCTTAGCAAAACTGGAACTATATTAACATCAAGTAAAGACCAAAAGCAAAGTTGGGTTGAACACTTCCAAGAAATACTTAATCCACCACACCCAAATGAATTAATAAATCTTGAAACCGATTTTCCAGTCACACAGCTAAATGTCAACTTAGATGAAGTCACACTTAATGAAATTAATGAATTTAATGGCTATGAATTTAATGAAATTAGTGAATTTAACGGCTAACAACAAAACTGCAGGTGAATTTGAAATAACACCCGAAATGTTAAAAGCTATCAATAGTGACAACATGAGACAACTACAGAGAATGTTTAATAAGATTCGGAAAGAAGAAAAGGTCAATTCTAAATGGAAAAAATATCATTGTTAAACTACAAACAAGAAGAAAAGGGCAATCTTTGTGACTGTAACAATTGGAGAGAAACTTAGTATCAGTTGTGTCAAAAGTACTTTGCAAATTTATTTTGAATAGACTTAAAAATATAGTATATACCGCAATGAGAGAAGAACAAGCAGGATTTCGAAAAAGGGAGAAGTTGTCTCGATAATATCTTTACTCTAAGAATAATACTTGAAGAACATATTGAAAAGCAGAAACCATTATTACTTAACTTCATAGACTTTAAAAAAGAATTTGATAGCACACACAGAGATTCATTATGGAGAATTTTAAGTGTAAAATCGTTAACATCATTAAGGACCTCTACAATGGATATGTTTGTGCAGTCAAAACAGAAGTAGGGATGAGCGAATGGTTCCAGATTGAAACAGGCGTGAAACAATGATATATACTATGTCCTTTGCTTTTTGGAATTGCAGTAAACTTCATAATGAAAAAATGCTGCACAGGTAACACAGGTATTGATTGGGCACATGGGACCCAACTAGAAGATCTTGATTTTACTGATGACATAACTCTTATCAGTAACAATGTGAATTCCATCAACGAAAAAAAGATATCCTGTACTCACTGGCTAGCAAAACAGAACTTGAAATTAACAATAACAAAACAAAGATAATGAAACTTACCATTAATCAAAATGGAAAATTGCACGTAGAAGGGACAACTGTTGAAGAATTAAATCAATGTGCATATCTTGGCAGCTACATAGACCAGGATGGTTACACCAGAAAGGACGTTAGAATTAAAATTGCAAAAGCAGCATCAATCTTCAAGAATCTTGAGAACATATGACACTCAAACGTTATAAGCACTTCAAATTAATATCCACCCTCATGTATGCATGCGAAAGGTGAAAACCAACTAAAGAAATAGACAAGAAATTAAACTCTTTTGAAAATAAAAATGCGATATGAAATGTGGGATAATTTCTCTGTTTAACTCTCAAACATATATCGAATTCAATAGGTTTCAAATATTCATCGTTCTTTCATTCATTTGCATGTCCCTTGCAGAACTATGCCTCCCAAACAGCTCTCCTGTACGCTTTTCGGTTGTGAGCAAGATGCCTGCTGCTGATGCATCCGTTTGCAGATCCTCGACGATTCTTGCAGCCATCTTCGCCTTGGTCTTCCTCTCTTTCTTTTTCCCATTATGTATCCTTCCAAGACGGTCTTCTCTCTATTATCATGACGTTTAACGTGGCCAAAATATTTAAGTGTTCTCTCTTTAATCATCTTTACTAGCCAGCCTTCTTCAATATTAAGTTCTTGTAGTATTCATATATTTGTTCTTTTTTTATGTCCATGATATTTGGAGAACTCTTCTGTAGCATTTACAGTCAAAGGCATTTAAGTGTTTCAAAAATATGTACCCCTGATAGACCCCTTGTTTTATGTCAAACCAAGGTGTTTCGCCATTTATTCTTACTGCTGCTTGTTGATCTAGTTACAGAAGTGATATTAATTATATAAAATGTTTTGAAAATCCCATTTTTTCCATTATTTCCCATAATTTCTGGTGTTGTACACAATCAAATGCCTTTGAGTAGTCTATAAAGGATAAATATAGATTCACATTAAACTCTTTGCATTTCTCTATTATTAATCTTATATTGAATATATGATCTCTTGATTTTCATCCTTGCCTTAAACCAGCTTGGACCATATTGACTTCTTCTTCTATGTTCTTTCGAAGTCTACCCATTATGATTTTTAACAGAATTTTACTGGCATAACTAATCAGGGCAACAGTTCCGTAGTTTGTGTATAATTTCAGGTTACCCTTTTTTGGCAATGGTATGAATACAGTTCTTTTTCATTCTTTTGGCCAAATACCTGAATGCCATATCTTTTTACATAGTGCATGATCGATTGTTGCACGGAAAAAAGTAAGTGTGCAGTGGTGTCAAGCTTATCAATCACGTTGTCATGAGAGAAATGAAATCAGATTTGGCACGAAGTTTTTTACGAGTGTTGTCCACTTCTCCGTGCTGCACGACGTTGATCGCACTATTCATGGGGAAATAACCACAGCTCCAGTTAAATCACGTGCGTGATCATTGATTGGTTACTGACCACGGATAAAATTAGGGTAAGTGTGTAATTCTGATCTCAGAGATCTCTTCACGTAATCGTTGAAGAAAGAAGTAGTGGAATTCCAACATAAACATCTTTTTTCATTATGCCAAGATTGAATGAAAATCAGCGAGAAATAGCTGTTGGGATGTTAATTGCTGGATCAACAGTAGCAGCAGTATCTCAATATTTTAATGTTCACAGAAACACAATATCACGCCTTCAAAGTCGTTTTAACCAAAATGGTTCCATTGCTGACCGCCATAGAAGCTGCAGACCACGAGTTACCACCCTTGCACAAGACCGCTACATCCACCTCATGCACCTTCGTAACAGGTTTCTCCAGGCAACATGGACTGCCTGCAACATTCCAGTTGTAAGACGTGTGTCGGGCAGGACAGTGAGGAACAGACTCAGAGAGGTAAATCTCTTATCTCATAGGCCTGCAGTTAGAACAGTACTGACAGTTCGCCACAGACAAACCCGCTTGAACTGGGCCAGGCACCATGTGGCATGGCCTTATCATCAATGGAGACGGATCCTATTCACTGATGAGTCCAGATTCTGTCTGCAAGGCCATGATGGGCGTGCTTTAATGTACAGGCGAAGACGAGAACGCTGTGTTCTAGAGGTGGATAGGAGAAGAGGAGGAAGTGTAATGGTTTGGGGAGGAATTTCCTATGCTGGCCGGACAAACCTAGTCTTCCTCAATGGCAACCTTACAGGTTTACGATATAGGGACGAAATCATTACACGGCACGTAATGCCTTTTCTGGATGCTAATAGACAAGACCTGATACTGCAGCAGGATAACGCTCGTCCACATGTCGCACATCAGATTACTGTCTTGCCATGGCCAGCAGTTTCACCTGACCTGTCACCTATCGAGTCCATTTGGGATGAACTGGACCGCAGGTTGCGAAGACGACACAATCGTTCTGGAAACCACCAAGAATTAGCCCAAGCGTTGCAAGAAGAATGGAATAACATGTCTCAACAACTGACACAACGTGTCATTGGTTCGATGAGAAGGCAGTGTCAAGCAGTGATAACTGCCCCAGGACACACACGATATTGAAACCCTGATGTTCTGTTCTTGGGGTGGTGAGCCACATTAGGTGAGCTTTTTTTTACTTTTTTGTGACACGTGACTGGCCTGAAAGTTATCATATTATCTGTTATTGGATAATAAAACATAATGTGTGCCAAATTTAATTTCAGTCATCACCTGAGCACGTTCATGGTGCTTTTTAAAGCAGTGCACACTTACTTTTTTCCGTGAGTATAGAATTTCCTCTGTCTCTGTCAAGGTATTCCCCATCTCATCACAAATTACATTTAGCTTATTCAGATATTACATTATTATTAAATTTACTGCAACGAACAATCTTCAGACAGGCAAGTATTCATACAATTACATATCCACCAGCCAAAAAGAAACAGAATTAGATTAGATGTTTTCAGTCAGTTATGGTTACCGTACTAGAAAAAGCCCGGAATAGCCCTGATTCTAAAAACTGTGTAGCGGGTGTATCGACTCAAATAAATGATCTTTAGTGACTACACATTTCTCCCATGAGTTCCTATAACGAATATTCCGCTTCACGCATGCGTAATTTCTCTTCGTGTCTTTTAAACCGTTCCTTTTTTTTAACCTTTGAAGCAACCTACGTGCAGATTTCACAATCTCCTTACCTACCTACCTACCTACCTACCTACCTACCGACCTATCTATCTATCTATCTATCTATCTATCTATCTATCTATCTATCTATCTATCTATCTATCTATCTATCTATCTATCTATCTATCTATCTATCTATCTATCTATCTATCTATCTGTCTGTCTGTCTGTCTGTCTATCTGTCTACCTACCTAAATATTTGCTAGTCTGCCTGTCTGCCTACCGATCTATCTACCTACCTACCGACTTATAGCCTTATCTTTCTTTCTACCTACTTACCCATCTAGCAACCTGTCCGCCTGCTTGTCTAACTATCACTTACGTATCTCTCTGTCTATTCATCCATCTCTACCTCTCTATTACTTTCTCTCTCTCTCTCTCTCTCTCTCTCTCTCTCTCTCTCTCTCTCTCTGTTAAGAACAGGTTCCTCTTCAACAAAGCCAAGTTAGTACATAAAATTCTTTCACGGCATGCCCCGCCTTATCTATGGAACCTGTTTAAATTTAGCCCAAAGTGCAGCCAACGCTTGAACAACATATGTCTTCCAAAACCTAGACTTGATCTTTACAAGAAAAGCTTTAGTTATTCTGCTGCTCATCTTTGGAATACCCTCCCATCCTATATAAAAAAAAATATAAATTATACTCCTTCCTACAACTACAAGCTTTCCCAATATCTATTTGATGTCGACTACATGCCTCCATGAATTATAAAACTTAAAAGTTATCTTAAGCTGCTCTTACAGACACCGAATACAATTAATTGTTTTCTGAATAGTCTCGAAAATTTTGTTTAGTAGATAGTCATTTATAATGTATGTAGTTACTTCTGTACTGAGTGAATGTTTAAGAGCGAAACGTAAATATTATATTTTATTTTATGTCTCTCAGCTTCAATGTTAGTTATGTTTGTTATATGAACAGCATATTTGTAGAATGTCTGGAATAGAGTGAAAGATGTATGATAAAGGGCAGAATGTCAGACGGGCCTGCGTGCCCAATTCTTAACCCTTTTGAAATAATGATCAATCAATCAATCAATCAATCTCTCGTGCCAAATTCTTAACCCTTTTAAAGTACAGTATGTTCGTTAGTTGGTTCGTTCTCTCTCCCTCATCCTCTGTCTTTCTGTTCGAGTACGGCGAGACGTGAATTTCTCAACTTCTGTCTTAAGTTGTAAGTTTAATTCAAGTCTGTATTTAGTTTAATTCAAGTCTGTATTTATCGTAGTTTTAAAATTTAAAAAAAAGCTAAAGTGCAGAGATTGTTGATCTATTCTTCAGTGGTGATAACGTTGGCAGACGCATGTCAAGAGCTTTTCTTCTGTGTACACGAGAGAATAGAAACATGTCCTCAATGTTTGGTTCTTACACTCAGCTTCAGCACTTCCCACGCCATGTCTTAGTCCACCTCTCTGCCCAGGTTGTTGTGACCACCTGTCACTGGCCAGTGCTGCAAGTGGACATTCAGCTCCAGGTTCAGTAAGTTTTCGGCATCAGAACAAACAAGAATATCACATACTTGCACCGTCCAGTGCCAGTGATATCACAGCAAACAAGAATATCACATACTTGCACCGTCCAGTGCCAGTGATATCACAGCAAACAAGAATATCACATACTTGCACCGTCCAGTGCCAGTGATATCACAGCAAACAAGAATATCACATACTTGCACCGTCCAGTGCCAGTGATATCACAGCAAACAAGAATATCACATACTTGCACCGTCCAGTGCCAGTGATATCACAGCAAACAAGAATATCACATACTTGCACCGTCCAGTGCCAGTGATATCACAGCAAACAAGAATATCACATACTTGCACCGTCCAGTGCCAGTGATATCACAGGAAACGAGAATATCACATACTTGCTCCGTCCAGTGCCAGTGCTATCACAGGAAACGAGAATATCACATACTTGCTCCGGCCAGTGCCAGTGATATCACAGGAAACGAGAATATCACATACTTGCTCCGGCCAGTGCCAGTGATATCACAGGAAACGAGAATATCACATACTTTCTCCGGCCAGTGCCAGTGATATCTCCTGGAAGGCACAAGAACCGTCCCTCGTCATGTCCATGCACAGTGATGAAAAGTTATCCGTGGACGAAGAATGCGTACATCTCAAATGTCCTCAATATGGAGGCACTCACAGGTATCTCTAAGCAGGTATACGGCCCCAACCTTCCAAACAGCACAGCGGAATGCATTAGCCATGTTTGTTAATGACATTTACGACACCGATCACTGGCGGAGATGTCCATGTAGCACCGAAACTCACAGCTCACACTGACGCCCCGAGCACTTAACTCAGTAGCTAGGGCGCCAAACCGGACTCCCAACCAACAACACAACGAAACTGACGTAGAAAAAAGCGTAGAGAAAGACAGACAAAGTCATGCTCATCAAGGCTCAATTTCACCCTTCCGTCATGTTGGAAGCGGACATGTCCAATCTTAGTACAGTAAGATTCATTAGATATTGATCACAATGTGCAAATCTACTTCTCGAATGATGATGATGATGATGATGATGATGATGACAGCTGTTTGTCAAGACATTTTTCTTCTGTGTAGACATGAGAACAGAAAGATGCTTTCAAAGTTTGGTTGTTAAAATAAACTTCACCACCATATGCGCCAAATCGAAGCCCACCTCACTGGCTACGTTTTATGACAACCTGTCACTTGTCAGGCTGTTACGACCACCTGTCTCTCGTCAGGCTGTTATGACCACCTGTCACTGGCTTCATTGTTCTCACCATCTGTCACTTGTCAGGCTGCTATGACCACCTGTCACTGGTCAGCGCTGCATGTTGACATGTAGGATCTTAGTAGCTCAAGATTCATTAGACACTGATCACAATGTCCGCATCCACTCCTGGATTTGAGAAAGAAACGAATGAATGAATGAATGAATGAATGAATGAATCTTTATTTTTCAAGGGTAAAGAATTGGGCACGCAGGCCCGTCTTACATTCTGCCCTTCATCACCCCATCTTTCATTCTTCCCACACACTTGATTTAGTAAAAAAAAATACAAATTAAATTAGGAAAAACATATCAAAAGAGTGTAAGATTTAACTATTACATTCAAGGTAAAAGAGAAGTAATTAACCTAATAAAATAGCACTCACGCACACATACACACGCAGACATATACATAAATAAAAATACATTGTAAATCATCTTCTAACATATGTTTTTTTTAACAAACATTAAAATAATTTCTAACAATATCTAACAAGTTGCTTTTCTAACTATGTCATTGATGTACTTGATGGTTTACGAGCCATGTGTTGAGAGAGTGCTGGCTATTTTATGGAGGCATATAATTACAAGCAAGTAAATAATGAAACAGGTTTGAGTTAAAGGATGAAGTATTACCAATGGATTTTAAATTGTAGGGGAGGGTGTTCCAGAGCTGTACTGCAGAGTATGCAAGGCTTTTCTTGTACAGATCAATCCTTGGTTTAAGAAGAAGACAGTTGGCTATGTTTAGTGTTATACGTAAACAGTGACCACAAGTAAGGCGGAGCATTGTGCGACAGAATTCTGTGAACAAACTTAACTTTGTTAAAAATGATTCTATTTTTGAGGGGTAGAATTTTGAGTTGTTTATGTTGATCTACAGTCTGTACTGGGTGTTTGTCACAAATAAGATTTAATGCTCGCTTGTGAAGTGAGTGGAGCCTTTTTGTGTTTGAGACTGAGCATCCATCCCAGATTGTGGAACAGTAATCTAAGTGTGTTTGTATGTGTGATATGTAGTATATTTTTCTTGTGTCTTTGTCGATAAAGTGTTTAATTTTGGCTAATTGGTAAACTTTCTGTGCAATCAAATTTGTTAGGTTATGTACGTGAGAATTCCAAGTTAAATGCTGATCAATCCTAGGGTTTTATGTTCATGAACATTTTCTATTGCCTTAGTCCCAGCACAAAGCTGTAGTGAAGTTTTAGTTGCATTTTGCAGTTTCTGTCTTGTAGTGATGAGCATGGATTTGGTTTTGTTGGTGTTTATCAACATACCATTTTTATTACTCCATTTAATCAAACTGTTTATATCATTTTGGAGCGTTGTCTGTAGTTTATTGATGTCATATTCACTATTGTAAACAGTACAGTCGTCAGCGAAAAGATCACATGAAGAGTGCTTTAAATGTAGTGATAGGTCGTTAATATAGATAGCAAAGAGAAGAGGACCAAGAATGGAGCCTTGAGGAATACCAGTATCAACCACAGACGAGCCATATATTTTGTTTCTAAAGCAAACTACTTGTTTTCTACCTGAGAGAAAAGATGTAATACATTTTGTTAGATCAGGGTGTAATCTATAGCCTTCCAGCTTTTTTGCAAGAATTTCATGATCAATCATATCGAAGGCTTTCTTAAAATCAACAAAGACAGCACCACACAATTTGTCATCATTTATATTAGACAGCCAGCTTTCTGTCATTTTAGTTAATGCTGTGTGGCAGGAGTAATTTGGTCTAAAACCTGACTGACTGTCTATTAGTAGATTGTTTTCTTGCATGTGGAGCAGAGTTAACTTTTGTATATGTTTTTCAAGAGGTTTTGATAGTGATGACAGAATGGATATGGGTCTATAGTTTGAAAGGTCACTATTCTGTCCAGATTTAAAAAGAGGAAAAACTTTGGCGAGTTTAAAAGCGTCAGTGAAATATTTTTTGTCAATACACAAGTTGTATAAGTATATTAGTGTGTCTGTGATAACTGGTGCAGCGTAGCGTAGTATCTTGTTACTAATGTCATCACATCCTGCTGAGTTAGTGTTCTTTAAGGACTGGATGTAGTTATAAACCTCACCGACTGTGAGGAAAGGAATATTAGTTTGTTTTAGCTTTACACATTTACTGTCGCTGAAAGTTTTCAACACGCTCAGGTCGCAATTAGGGGTCGGTAATGAAGATTTTAGAATACTAATTTCTTCCCTAAAATGTTCACTGAAATTAGTGCAAGTATGTTCAAGTTCAAGACTCCTAGGAATTAACGAAGGTTTAGAGTCCTGATAATTAGAGAAGTTCAAGTGTTCTTATAATTAGAGACGTTCAAGTGTTCTAATAATTAGAGAAGTTCAAGTGTTCTAATAATTAGAGAAGTTCAAGTGTTCTAATAATTAGATAAGTTCAAGACTCCTAATAATTAGAGAAGTTCAGTTGTTCTAATAATTAGATAAGTTCAAGTGTTCTAATACTTAGAGAAGTTCAAGACTCCTAATAATTAGAGAAGTTCAGTTGTTCTAATAATTAGATAAGTTCAAGTGTTCTAATACTTAGAGATGTTCAAGTGTTCTAATAATTAGAGAAGTTCAAGACTCCTAATAATTAGAGAAGTTCCGTTGTTCTAATAATTAGATAATTTCAAGTGTTCTAATAGTTAGAGAAGTTCAAGTGTTCAAATAATTAGAGAAGTTCAAGTGTTCAAATAATTAGAGAAGTTCAAGTGTTCAAATAATTAGAGAAGTTCAAGTGTTCAAATAATTAGAGAAGTTCAAGTGTTCAAATAATTAGAGAAGTTCAAGTGTTCAAATAATTAGAGAAGTTCAAGTGTTCAAATACTGATTTCTTTTATTCAACAAACTTCTGTAACGAATGAACCCAGGCTTCATTTTCTACATGGACAAGACACTTGTAGATCTGTCTCGTCTAGTGTCAAGGTTATATCAACCACATGCAAGAATATCTGAAAAGTAGTAAATTACTACATCCCGTTCATACTAAAGCAGTGTCGCGGTCACTACAAAGTTAGTAACACGGTACTACTAACCAGTTTTCGCTACACTACTATTAAAATGTGACACGGTAACATTTTTACAAGATTTCTTTCCTTCGTGTATTGTATTATTACAGTTTCTCGTACATGAGCACTAGGCTCAGAGACACACACATGTTACAATGATATTCTCTCTGTAACAGGACAACCCAGGTAACACTGACTCCACTACTTATCCATACACGACATGACCAGTTACATGTAAATCAACAACTCTACACCACAGTTAACACTTAACATGAATCCAAACATCACAGGATTCATCAGACACACTTTATATGTTTAATGATGATAATCCATTTGTTAGTTGTGTGTTGCAATGATGAAAGTGTAAACGTGATGGAAACAATTACAAATGATCATCACAAAGAAAACATAAGTCCAGGCGATTAACATCGCCATGGGACTAGGTCAGACATTCAACCTTTGTCCAAAAAAAAAACGTGGACAAATCGACACACAAATCTACATGACTACTACAACAATGTGTCCTAAGAAAAACAATACAACTTGAAACAACATTTGCGATAAATGCTAGCAACAGTTCCTATTTTTAACTGCACCATACTTTGTTCGTCTCTCTAAACCAGATGCTGGCCTATAAACTATCCCAGTTTTTTTTTCTGGTACTCGTATAAATAAATCAGTATTTTAAGTTTATCGTAGTTGAAGTGATGCAGCCTTCTATGGTACCCATTTTGGTGGTGGTGCTGTGAAACAGGTGCTTTCTTGGGTCTCCATTAGGTCTTCGAACAATTCATTATAATTCTCACTTTCCATTCGACGCGATATCTCTACTCAAAATTATCACTGCATCAACTGTATAGACTAACAGTTTGCTGTCACCAAGAGACTGCAACAAGAATAAGTATTTGACACTGTTATCAATATTTGTAGACTGGTCTCGGCACTGATTATATGTAGCTAATGTTTGTAAAAATATTGTAATTCCCGATCTACCAGAGACTACCAAGACGAAGTGGAAGATGGCCAGAGATCTTTACTATCATTTATGACGACTCCAAACATCATGGCCGAAGTGTCTTGACCTTGCATCATTTTCCTACACATCTCTTAAAAACTGTATGGGGCCTTACAGTCTGTTCGACAACATAGGGATGGACTCTTTCGTGTTGTGATGGAGCCTATTAAAAATATAGATTTGCAGCAAAATAGAAGGATTATGACCCGTCTTCTCATGAAGGTTGGACGACTAACTGTGACCGCTAGTTATATGCAAGAAGCAAAAAAAAAGACTCTGTAGTACTAGGAAGATGACATTACAGATTTTAAAATCTAATTTTAACAGTCTGTGGGGGATAAACTAGTGATGGTCTATCATTTATTCTATTGACATTCTGTTCTTTTCCAGCTATTTATTATGTAATACGCACATAAACATATACATACATTACATACATACATACAAAAATACATACATACATATAAACATGCATACATACATATATATGTACATATATATATACATACATACATTCACACTTACATATTTTCATATCTACTCAGACAAAGTGTCTTTAAAAAAAAAAGAATGAACTTTTGCTATAAAGTGCTCATTTGACAAAGCACGTAATCTTTCAAGTAATCCCCTCTACTGGAGACACAATATTTCAGACGTCACTTTTTAAAAATGTTTTCTGGAACACACTTTCTGCGACTGCACGGTAAAGTAATAGAACACAGCAACTTGAGGTTATAACTCGAAAAATAACTGTCAAAGCACTTTTAGAGGTGAAAGAAATAAAAATGACAAGAGAGTTACCATAGACTTTATCATGCACACAGTTCTCTTATCGCATTTTCCTG
Organism: Achatina immaculata; assembly: GCA_009760885.1. NCBI lineage: Eukaryota > Metazoa > Mollusca > Gastropoda > Stylommatophora > Achatinidae > Lissachatina > Lissachatina immaculata. Next base: position 42,125,554 of record CM019693.1, read on the forward strand.
AATCTTCTCTTTGGTTTGGAAACGACGTCCTAACAAAGTGGTTTTAAGTTTGTTAAACAAGAAAAAGATCTGGGCTAAAACAGGAAAAAGGTGCGGAGAATACGGTGGGTGGGGCACAACGGATGTCTGATGTTCTGACAAATACCTGCAGATGAGGAGCAAGGCATGAGCTGGAGAACTCTCTTGGCTCAACATCAAGTCTGGTTGTTTCAAATTTCAGGCCTCTCTGTGCACACAGCATCCCTCAAATGCGGTAATACTTCCTTGATTTTTGATCGACTTATCTGTGCTTCATTTTCGGCACGAAATTTGCACAGACGCGATGTGTATGAAGTGTTTCAGTCAAAATCTGCTGAGAAGATCGTTTGCTGATGCTCACTTTGTCAGAAAATGTTTGTACAGTTAAACAACACTTTCCACGAATCATAGAACGAACCCTCTCTACATGGTCGCCTTCTGTTGATGTTGAAGGTATTCAAAGGACATTGTATCATCTTTTCAACACCAAACCACGTATAGCACTGCTGTCTGATCATGCAGTTCTTCTCGTATGCTTCGTTAAGAAAATGCCTGTCTCTTTAAAGATTTTACCACGTTTTTTCGAAAAAATTTCATACATACATACTGTTCTACAAAATCATTCATTGTCACTTTATCATTAATTGACGAACACCTTATGCACCTGTTCACTTCAACAGATGTACCTTGATGATTAATGCTCATAGTGGAACAGGGCAAATGGCGGTTTGTTGGCAATACTTTCCTCCATGTGCGCTCATAAGACACACTGCGCCCTCTGTAACGGTTCGCACTTTTCTTGTTCTTGAACACTCCTTGCAATACATACATACATACATACATACAAACATACATACATACATACATACATGCACGCATACATACATACATACATACATACACACATACATGCGTACATACATACATACGTACATACATACATACATGCACACATACATACATGCATACATACATACATACATACATACACACATATATACATACATGTATACATAGCCATACACATATACGCATGCATAGATGCATACATAATACATATACACATACAAAACGCATATGGACATCAATGTAATACAAACATACATACACACATACATGCGTACATACATACATACGTACATACATACATACATACATGCATACATACATACATGCATACATACATACATACATACATACACACATATATACATACATGTATACATAGCCATACACATATACGCATGCATAGATGCATACATAATACATATACACATACAAAACGCATATGGACATCAATGTAATACAAACATACATACATACATACATACATACATACATACATACATACATACATACATACATACATACATACATACATACATACATAAATTGTTTGAAATATTGTTGGAAATTATTTTAATGTTTGTTAAAACATATGTTAAGAGATCTGTACTGACAATGTATTTTTGATTAAGTATATGTCTGTGTGTGTGCTTGTATTGGTGTATGTGACCTATTTTATTAGGTTAATTACTTCTCTTTTACTTTGAATGTAATAGTTTATTATTATACTCCTTTGATACCTTTTTGTTTCTAATGTAATTTATATACTTGTATTAAACTGAGTTTGTGAGAAGAATGAAAGACGGGACTGCGTACCCAATTCTTTATCCTTTAACAATAAAGATCATTCATTCATTCATTCAGTAATACATACATAAATACATACGTAAATACATTCATTCGTACATAATACATACATACATACATATATACATATATACATACATATATACATACATATATTCATACCTACATACATACATACACGCATACATACATACATGCATATACATACATACATACATAATACGTACATACATACATACATCCATACATACATCCATACATACACACCTACATCCATATATACATATATGCATACATACATATACACATATATACATACATACATACATGCATACATACATACATATCTGCATACATACATACATACACACATACATTCATATATACATATATGCATACATACACACATATATACATACATACATGCATACATATATCTATATATACATAAATACTTACATACATACATATATACATACACATAAACTAGAAAACATTCATACTCAGAAATGTTAATTCTGTATGTTGATGGACTCATTCTTATCTACTGTTATTTCTCTACACATTCTGAGACGATAAAAAAAAAGTTATAACAGACGAAGCCTTTATCGTATCTGTTCACTTTCTTTTGTTCAAAGTCAATGGAGAAACTGACCAGCAATAACTGTTTCTTTGTTGATCCCTGGTTTTTATAGTGCACCAGTGATTACATAACTAAGAATATGTTATTTTGGTTTCTTCGTATTTGTTATTTCATATTTGTTGATCCAAGTACACATTCTTTTACTTTCATGTTTGTAGCTGTCACTTGAGTCGCTTTAATTGCTTGCCTGACATTTTCAGAGTATTTAGTGATAAGAGAATATAAACTTCCCTTGATCTTATTGGTTACTTCGTGGAGCTGCAAAAAGTTCCGTTGATCACATATCTATATATATATATATACGTTGCGTAGTTATTCATCTCTTGACTAATGAAAGTCGGACCTCTAGATGTTCACTGCTGAATGAAGAAGAAATATGGAGACAAATGCCTGTCACTTTAGCGAATTTTAGTAGCACAGGAACTTCTATAGAAGGGTGTCTGTACTGGTTCATTCACAATGCTTCCCCTGGCCTCACACTGCGAGAAGGGTTGGATCTATCACTGAATGAGACGGTGAAACCCGGAAGCAACAACTGATGAAACTGTTGAAAAACCTAAGACTGGTTATGGTTCAGCGCACCACAACATTCACGAAGTTGCATTCTCCACCTTGCTAGTAACAAAACAGCTCACCCCAGAACTGAAAGATGGTCACGAGAATGTCTGTGAAACAGTTTACCACATGCTGTACCTGACGGAGGTGGATTTCTTAGAAGTAAAGTCACTGGAGACGAATGCTGGGTACATTACTTCCAGACAGAAACAAAAATATCTAACAAGGAATGGTGGTATTCTTCCTTGCTAAAGCTAAATAAGATCTATACAACTCTGTTAACCGGAACATTGATTCTTACTCTCTTCTGAGACTGGAAAGTCCAGTTCTGGAACATTACATGTCTATAATAAACAATAACAACAGCAAATTATTATGTGATATGGTCACGGCATGATCACGCATAGTCTCACACATTTTGAATATCTTCCACATTCAGCATATCCACACGACATCGCACCATATGAATATCATGAGTTTGTATCCGTCAAGGAGGCGTTAGGGAGAAGAAAATGAGAAAGGACTAGAAAATTAAAAGGCTTCGCTTCACTTGCTACAGGGTTAGTCAAAATCTTTTTGTTCTCTTGGAATAAAGGCATTAATGAAACATTAAACAGTAACAGGTTAATTTTATCGTCTTCGATTATTGGTCGCAGTTTTTTCTTCTTTTTTCTTTACTTAGGCGGCCACTTTTCCAAGTAAATAAATAACATGGCGCAAAACGGGGAAAATTCAAGAGACAAATTAAGCGAACACGTTTAGATTTAAGTTAAATGCAGATGAAAAAGGTGGAGAAATGGATTACCACTTCAGGATGTCCAACATCTAAAGCAGATGATCCTAGCCTAAGAAATGTGATATATATATTCGTTTACAACAAAAATGATTATTAAATCCGCCCAGCGACTGACAGCGAGATCCAAGAATATACGCTGAGAAGATTGTTGATCACAAGAATAGACGGTGAGAAGCCGTGTGATCACAAGAATATACGGTGAGAAACTGTGTCATCACAAGAATATACGGTGAGATGCTTTGTGGCCATAAGTATATACAAAGAGAGAAGCTGTGTGATCAAAGAATTTACGCTGAGAAGATGTATCATCACGTTAATATATTTTGTGAAGATTTTTAAGCACAAGAAATATTCAAAACATTGTGAGAGTCTAACACTAACTATTCTAAATTTACTATAGTAGAGTAAGTTTAGCTTGATCTGACTTGTGTTTCCAAACAGATTAACCATCACAAGAATATTTGAATAATGATACACAGTTATATTAATTAAACACAGAAAGTATATGCTCAGTTTTGCAATATAAATATATTTTCTTGCACACGTCTGTAGTGATCATATTCATTGCTTAATTCATTAATGAAGAATTAATTTCTTTTCGATTGATAGTTTTCTTTTTTTAAAGATTAGTAACAGTGCCTATATCTTTGTAATATACATAACAGTTTCTGATTTTAAACTTTACAATAAGATTTAAATTTAGAGTTGTAATTGTAATATATGAAAAAAGATGAACTTGTATTGATCATTTGAATAATGTGTACCAGTCCATGCATTATGCCGTAAATATTTCTATATGCACCTACAGCATTGAATGCTGGTACTATCAATCCAATTATTGTCGCGATAATCTTGGGAGTGCTGCAGATGATATACAACAGTGACACCAGGGCGACTTGGCGAACAACTTGGATCTCTTTCCGTCCTAGTCTGTTAGAGGCTGAACTCTGATCTTTTATGATGTCTTTCTCTTTGAATGTCCAGATCTGGCCTTGTTGATCTTTTGAGTTTGTTGCTTGAGGCAAAAAGGATTTGTGGAATTTAGAAACTTGACAAAGGCTGTAAGTCAAGATAGAAAAGCAAATAAAAACAAGGACTTGTGTGACAGGGGTTACAAAAGTATCTTTCACCCCCCAAAATGTGTTCTTTATAACTTCTCTATGAGGAGACTGCCACAGCTTTAAACGAGTCGTGTTTGTAACTTTGTCCAGCTGCCATTTCATTCCCATGGTAGAAAGTACTGGTATATAACTAACAACTGATATTATAGAAAATGCTGACATAATCCAGAATGATCTTTTCCTCGTAAATGCATCCTTAAAATACAGTGGTTTGAACACACAAAGACATCGGGCAAGAGCCAGGAATGATGTGATTAACATTGTGTTAGTATATATTAAGTTTCCAGTGTTGGCTAAAAACATGATTATTCCATTCAGATCAATCTGAAAATACACAGAGTACTGAGTTTTAGACTCTAGTAGCCATATTTCTGTGGTAACTTGAATGGCTAATTCAACAACAACATAGCAAAGGTCAGAACAAGACAAAAAAAGGAATGAAACAGTGACCCCGTCCTTGACCCCCATGGCTATAAATGTTCGAACGTTTGTCAAGTTTCCAGCCAGAGCGAAAAGGCTAATTATTAAACCTGTCGCGCACAAGATGTCTTTGACAAGATTGTACTGGTCATCGGAGAGCACAATGTTAATAATGGTCTGTAAAGACATTTTTTGGTCAGATTTGTGATAAAAATTGACAAGATGATGTTAAACTTGTTCTTCTACTGAATCAAATACAGAAACATTTCTCTAAACACGTTATGCTACTGTTTCTTTTTTATTTGCACCAACAACCTTTTATAGCGTTCTTGATGTAGCTTGACAGAATGCAGGAAACTGTTGTGTAGCGCTAAATCGTAGCGCTGTTTTCTTTTATTTCTCAGAAACAGATCCGCTCTTTTTTTTTCTTCACTTTCGAAGCCACAGTTCCGTCTTCTGTGGAAATTGTGAAAAATATGAGCCATTAAAAAGATCTTAAATGTTTTCTGTAGTTACGAGATCTTATTTTCTTGTCTTATCTTGTCTCCTTCTTCATATACCATTCTGTGTTGGAGGAACTAACAGACGCCTTGATAGGAATCGGCGATTTCCTTCACATAATGGAATATTTAATGCTTCTGTAAGTTCCTCTCTCCATCGTGTGCATACTTTTCCTACAGATCTTGGTATGAATGTTTTCTGTGACATACTGTCTTGTGGTAACCGTGTAACATGGCCAAGCTATTTGACTTGCTGTTTCTGTTGATATTCCAACCTTCGCTCTGATGGTGTCATTTTTTATTTGGTCTCTTCCTGTCACATTTAGTATTCTCCTTAAAAATCTCATTTCTGTCGTGATGATTTTTCTTTTGTTTTTGAATGTTAGTGTCCATGTTTGACACTGGCAGCAGAGAGCTGGGAGGAAAACTGTCCTGTACACTGTGATCTTTTTTTTTTTTTGTTTCAGTTGATCTGATTAGAAACATGAAAAGACTGCTTTAATCAAAGATGTCAGGCAACTGTTGTGTTTCGTTAAGCCACATCTTCGTGCTGACGTTTGTAAAGACCTTTAATAATCTCTTAAAGAAGTGGATTGCAGCCTTTTTTTTTCTTTTACATGGATCGCCTTTCTGGTGTGAGAGAAGCTGCAGACCCGCGGGTACAAACAAAGCAATAAAGGGAACCCGGATCTAGTTAAGAATTTTTGCTTTTTTAGTGGAGCAAATCTATGTGCTGGTCTATGAGCCCCAAAGATCCAACCACCCGCACCCCACACGAAGGTCCATGGACACTAGGTTAAAACCATAGTCATAAATGTGTTAAAAACCTTCCTAGAAATGAACAAGAATTGTCCATATCTTGAATTCTTTGAAGACTCCATCCCGAAAAGTTATTAAAGTTGCACTTTAGAAAGATTAGGTTATTTACTGCATGAGAATACTTAATCTCTCTGCATATTTCTAGTTGTTTAAATGTTTTCACTTTTATTTCTATAATATTTGAAGAAGCCTTTATGCATACACACACATGCACACACACATATATAATTTTTATGAAAGGTTACTTCATTTGTTAGTTTCATTTCACTGAGTCATTTATCCTTTCATTATTCTGTTATTATACTTGTGTCTGTAATTTTTGTGTGTTTGTGAAAACGTGATTTAAAAGCATGAACCGACAACAATATATTGTTTTCTTTAGTTTGTAACTAACACAGCACAGGCTATCGTGAAGGGAGTCTTCTTTGACAAAACTTGAACACGTCCCAGCAACGAAGAATGTTTTTTGCGTGTTAAGTTTTTTAAAGAAAACCTGGACGGGATTAAACCTGAACAGGTCGATACTCAATTAACCTGACTTTCAATCTGAAGAATTAAATTGCCTACGTACATCTCTCTTTCTCTCTCTCTCTCTCTCTCTCTCTCTCTCTCTCTCTCTCGTACATCCTTTTAACGTTATCTGGTAAATTATTTTGACTCACATTATTAGACTCTTCAAGTTATGTTTTTGCTAAGAAAATAAGAAAGAAAACATTGCGTTAGATCTCATTAAAGGTATCAGACGAATAATTACTCCTCTGTGTCTTTCTGTTCGAATACAATGAGCTGTGTGTTTTCGTTTGATTAAGACTCTAGCCGAAACGTTACAACTGTGTGCTCGATACGTAATAGAGCTGTTACTACTTTTTCTAGTTTAAACATTTCATTAAAGATATAATCGACACATTTATTCGTCTGGCCAACATTCGATTAGAATACTCAATTCAGAAGCTCCTGGACGATTATGTGATGTGGATGTGTTTGATATTTGGTTAAATTTCATTTCATCTTCTAACTGGATATTCATTTTCTATAATTTCTCTGTGTTTGTGAAAACGTGATTTAAAAGCGTGAACCGACAACAATATATTGTTTTCTTTAGTTTGTAACTAACACAGCACAGGCTATCGTGAAGGGAGTCTTCTTTGACAAAACTTGAACACGTCCCAGCAACGAAGAATGTTTTTTGCGTGTTAAGTTTTTTAAAGAAAACCTGGACGGGATTAAACCTGAACAGGTCGATACTCAATTAACCTGACTTTCAATCTGAAGAATTAAATTGCCTACGTACATCTCTCTCTCTCTCTCTCTCTCTCTCTCTCTCTCTCTCTCATACATCCTTTTAACGTTATCTGGTAAATTATTTTGACTCACATTATTAGACTCTTCAAGTTATGTTTTTGCTAAGAAAATAAGAAAGAAAACATTGCGTTAGATCTCATTAAAGATATCAGACGAATAATTACTCCTCTGTGTCTTTCTGTTCGAATACAATGAGCTGTGTGTTTTCGTTTGATTAAGACTCTAGCCGAAACGTTACAACTGTGTGCTCGATACGTAATAGAGCTGTTACTACTTTTTCTAGTTTAAACATTTCATTAAAGATATAATCGACACATTTGTTCGTCTGGCCAACATTCGATTAGAATACTCAATTCAGAAGCTCCTGGACGATTATGTGATGTGGATGTGTTTGATATTTGGTTAAATTTCATTTCATCTTCTAACTGGATATTCATTTTCTATAATTTCTCTGTTTAACTCTGAAAATTATATCGAATTCAATAGGTTTCAAATATTACATTATTATTAAATTTACTGCAACGAACAATGGTAAGATGGGCAAGTATTCATACAATTATATCTCCACCAGGCAACAAACAAAAAAAAACTAGATCGCTTCAGTCGATTACAGTTAGTGTGCTAGAAATAGGACGTAATAGCTCTGATTAAAAAAAATTGTGAACCAGGTGCATCGACTCAAATAAACAATTTTTAATGGCGACAAATTTCAGTCATTCAATAGAGAAGCTTCTGAACAAAAGGAAAGTTCCATAAATAGGGCATTTCTCTTCAAAACAACTTTGTAAGAAAAAAACAGCAATTTTATAAAAAGAAATGTAATAAAACTTGGAACAACATTACCGATAAACTCTAGCAATAGTACTTTTTAACTTCACCATACTTTTTCGTTTCTCTAAAGCAGACGCTGGCCTACAAACTATAAGGGTTTTTTCCTGTACTAATATAAATAAACCAATACTCTGAGTTTAGCATAGTTAAAGTGATGCGTCCTTCCTTGGTACCCATTTTGGTGGTAGAGATGTGGAACAGGTGGTTTCTTGGGTCTCCATTAGGTCTTCAAACAAATCATTATAATCTGCCTCCCATTCTTCGTTGTATATCTACTCCAACATCATCACTGCATCAGCTGCAGAGAACGACAGTTTGCTGTCACCAAGAGACTACAAAAAAGAATAGGTATTTGACATGGTTATCAATATTTGTAGATTGATCTCGGCATTGATTATATTTAGCTAATGTTCCAGCTCTGCCAGACTACCAAGACGAAGTGGAAGCTGGCCAGAGATCTTGACTGTCATTAATTATCTTCTGTGACGCAGGGGACGCCAAACTAAGAAGCATAGCCGAAGTTTCTTGCTCTAATTGTCTCTAATTAGAGAGTTCAAGTGATCTAATAATTAGATACGTTCAGTGTTCTAATAATTAGAGCAGTTCAAGTGTTCTAATAATTAGATACGTTCAGTGTTCTAATACTTAGAGCAGTTCAAGTGTTCTAATAATTAGATACGTTCAGTGTTCTAATAATTAGAGCAGTTCAAGTGATCTAATAATTAGATACGTTCAGTGTTCTAATAATTAGAGAAGTTCAAGTGATCTAATAATTAGATACGTTCAGTGTTCTAATAATTAGAGCAGTTCAAGTGTTCTAATAATTAGATACGTTCAGTGTTCTAATAATTAGAGCAGTTCAAGTGATCTAATAATTAGATACGTTCAGTGTTCTAATAATTAGAGAAGTTCAAGTGATCTAATAATTAGATACGTTCAGTGTTCTAATAATTAGAGCAGTTCAAGTGATCTAATAATTAGATACGTTCAGTGTTCTAATACTTAGAGCAGTTCAAGTGTTCTAATAATTAGATACGTTCAGTGTTCTAATAATTAGAGAAGTTCAAGTGTTCTAATAATTAGATACGTTCAAAGTTCTAATAATTAGAGAAGTTCAAGTGATCTAATACTTAGATACGTTCAATGTTCTAATAAGTAGAGAAGTTCAAGTGTTCTAATATTTAGAGAAGTTCAAGTGTTCCAATAATTAGAGACGTTCAAGTGTTCTAATACTTAGAGAAGTTCAAATGTTTTTATAATTAGAGAAGTTCAAGTGTTCTAATAATAAGAGAAGTTCAAATGTTCCAATAATTAGAGAAGTTCAAGTGTTCTAATAATTAGAGAAGTTCAAGTGTTATAATAATTAGAGAAGTTCAAGTGTTCTAATAATTAGAGAAGTTCAAGTGTTCTAATAATTAGAGAAGTTCAAGTGTTATAATAATTAAAGAAGTTCAAGTGTTCTAATAATTAGAGATGTTCAAGTGTTTTAATAATTAGAGAAGTTCAAGTTTTCTAATAAGTAGAGAAGTTCAAGTGTTCTAATACTTAGAGATGTTCAAGTGTTTTAATAATTAGAGAAGTTCAAGTGTTCAAATAATGATTTCTTTTATTCTACAAACGTCTGTAAGAAAAAAAAAGTCGGACTAAAGCAAAGTCCCCTCTTCTTAGACTATATAAACTTTGTGAAGTAAGGGAGGGCCACGCTGTACTGACAGCACTGAATGAACGCAGGCTTCATTTTCTACATGGACAAGACACTGTAGTTCTGTCTCGTCTAGTGTCAAGGCTATATCAGTCCCTGGAGGGAATATTTTAAGAATACTAAATTACTACATCCAGTTCATAGGCCCTATTGTATCTCATTCTCTCCTCTTTTACTCACTCACTCACTCACTCACTCCCTTTCCTCTCTACCTGCTTCCTTAAATGATAACCATATCAGCAAGCAAATATTACGTGGCCTGTTTGAGAAGAGATATGGGGGAAGAGGAGGGGGGAAACAGAGAAAGTCTGGACTTATAACAAAACTGACACACAAAGATAATCATAGGGAGTCTATGAAGGATGTTTCTCTCAGTAACCGGGATTGGGAGTTGCTGGAAACGTCAGTCACACACACACACACACACACACACACACAAACACACACACACAGACAGACAGACAGACAGACAGACAGAGACAGAGAGGCACGGACGCACAAAAACACACTGAGAGAGAGAGAGAGAGACGGAAAAAACGAGTTTTCGTATTGATGCTGCGTTGTTTCTGGAGTAAACGGGGACCAGAAATGCAGACAAAAGACGCAAGCACAAAGAGACCAGACTTTGCTGAGTAAACATGCCTTTATGTTACTGTGATCTGTCAAATATTAATAGAATAACCCAAGAGAGAAGCTCTTAAACAAAAGTAAATTTATGTAAATAGTTAGTGCATGTCTCTTCAAAACCACTTTGTAAGAGGAAAACACCCGCTATAACTGGTTATTGTAAAATAAAATACTTTATAAAACTAGAACAGATGTAGGAAAAATGTGTGGTGCAGTTTGAGACGCCCGCCCTTGGAGTAGAGAGCGTATCCTCCACCCCACTTCCGGCAATAACAGTCCTTAGAACCTGACATTCTATTCTTTTCTAGTTTTTTTATGAACTATTTCATCCATCCATCCATCCATCCATCCATTCATCCATCCATCCATCCATCCATACCAATATCTACACATACATATACACATATCTACACATATAAGGTATGCTAAAAAAGAATGAACTTTTGTTCGAAAGTGCTTATTTGACAATGTTTTAAGCAGAGTAACATCTAAAATAATCCCTTGTACTGAAGATACACAATTTTTAACGTTATTTCTATTTGTGTAACGCACTTTCTGTGACTGCTCGATAAAGAACCCAGTACCCTGTGGTTATAATTCGAATAGTCTTTAATAAAGCACTTTTACAGGTGAGAGAAATAAAAAAGATTAAGAGAATTAGCTGGGACTTTACCGTGCGAACAATTCTCTTATCGCATTTTCTCGAATCTCCTCTTTGACTTTGAAACAACGTCCTTTCACCTTGCTTTTAAGTTCAGGAACAGGAAACAAATCTTTTGGGCTAAAATAAGAAAAAAAAGGTCCAGAGAATACCGTGGATGGGGCACAACGGATGTCTGATGTTCGGACAAATAACTGCAGATGAAGAGCGACGCGTAAGCCGGAGCACTGCCGAGGTGCAACATCCAAGACTAGTTGTTCCATATTTGTTATCTCTTCATACACACAGCATTTCTCAAATGCGCTAATACATCTTAGTACGAATATTCGTCTACCATTTGACTACATGGTACACATTCACATGGATATTGACTTTAAATTTAAAACAAAACCATATCCAACAGCACCTTGATCTTTGATCAACTTATCTGTCGTTTTCTTGGCAAGAAATTTGCATAGGTGCGATGCATATGAAGCGTTTCACTCATTATTTGATGACAAGATCGTATGATGATGTTCGCTTTCTCAGCGGATAGCTAAATGACACTTTCACAGAACGAACTTTGTCATGGTCGTCTTCTGTTGATGTGAAGGTTGTCCAGGCCTGAGATCTTCATAAAACGACATTCCGCCCTGTCTAAAACGACTAACAACTTATGGCATTGCGTTCAGACAATAGAGTCCTCCTCAAATGATTTGTTAAGCAATTTTGATGTCTGTTTAAAATGTTTACCAAGTTTGCAACAAAATTTCATATATAAATGCTGTTCTTCAAAGTCCTTCATTGTCACTTTGTCATTAACTGGACGAAGAACTTATGCACGGGTTCACTTCAACAGATGTAGCCTGAAGATGAATGCTCATATTGGAACAGGGCAAATGGCGGTTTATTGGCAATACTTTTCTCTACCTGCGCTCATTACCCAAACTGGGCCCTCAGTGCCATTTGGAGAAACATTTTAAAAGTTGACATTTTTCTTTTTATGAAAATTCCTCGAAATACATACATACACAAACACACACATACATACATACATACTTACATACATACATACATACATACATACATACATACATACATACATACATACATACACAGAAACAGGAAAACATTCATACCTAAAATATTAATTCTGTACATTGACGGACACTGTCAATCTTATCTTTTATTCTGTTTATACAAATACTGAGACTAGAAAAATGTACAAGTTATAACAGATGAAGCTATTGTCGCATCTGTTCACTTTCTTCTGTTCAGAGTCAATGGAGAAATTAGCCAGCAATAACTGTGTTTTTTTTCGTAGTTTTTATTTGTTTCTATGTGTTTCATTCTGTACCAGTACTACATAACCACGAATAGATTATTTTGGCTTTTTAGCGTTAGTTGTTTCAATAATTCACAGGCTGATCCAAGTACACATCCTTTTACTTTCATGTTGAGTAGCTTTGGTTGCCTGACATTTTCAGGGTATTTTGTGACAAGAGAATATAAACTTCCAGTGATCTTAGTGGTTACTCGTGGAGCTGCAAATAATTCCCTTTAGTCAGTGAGCTGGGTTAGACTATATAGATATATGCCGCGTGTAGTTATTCGATTCTTGGCTAATGAAAGTGAGACCTCTAGATCTTCGTTGCTGAATGTAGACGAACTATGGAGACAAGTGGTAGTCACTTCAGCGAATTTCTGTGATGCTGGACGCTCTATAGAAGGATTTCAAAACTGGTTGATTCAGGCTGCTCCCGTCGGTCTCACGCTTCCAAAAGGGTTGACGCTATCACTGAACGACGGAGTGAAAACCGATGGAAAACAGCTGATGAAATTGCTGAACAAGTTAAGACTGGTTATGGTTCTGTTTTATCGAACCTCCTTGTTGGTAACAAAACAACTAACCCCCCATCTCTTCTTCTTCTTCGTTCGCTTCTACCACCAAGACCGCCCCACAATCCTACTGAATTTACACCTGTGGTCCACGTTAAGTCCTGTGGTCCCCCGTGTGGTCCCCGAAAGGACCACACGGGATCCCCGAGAGGACCATATGGGGTTCAGAGTATCGCAGGGCTTGAGCCTGTATTCTTGGTGGGTCCCGGAAGCGGGATTGCGTGACACCGTGGTTTTCGTTGCACCAGTTTAGTCTACAGTTGGACTTTCTCACCGGAAAACCTCGACGTGTTTTAGGATACCCATGTATCACCGCCGGGTGAGAGGTGGTTGCCCATCCAGTCCAGTGTTGGACTTTCTCACCGGAAAACCTCAGCGCGATTAGGATATGCATACATCCCCGCCGGGTGAGAGGTGGTTGCTTGTCTAGACTGCCCTGGTCCAGTGTCTCCGACTTCAGCATTTTGTGGTCGTGGCCGCTACCCTTCCTAGTTGTGACCAGGATGGAGCTTTTGTCCAGGAGGATGAATCCTCGCCACTAGTGACTTCCACCCCTGGGTTGAGCCGGTTTAGGTATATTATTCCAGTATGGGTGTGTTTGGGACGTGACCGGCCTCTAGAGCAGAGGTACCGTGACATGCTTAGCCTTCAGGTTTCACCCCTGGTATGAGCCGTTTTAGGCATATTTCACCAGTATGGGTGTATATCAGGCATGACCTACCTCTAGAGCGGAGGTGGTGTGACATGCCTGGCCATCAAGTTTCACCCCTGGTGTGTGCCAGTTTAGGCATATTTCACCAGTGTAGGTGTGTTTCGGACGTGGCCGGCCTCTAGAGCAGAGGCGCCGTGGTATGTGTAATTCTCGCAGCGATACTACTGGACATACCGATTAAACTTCACTTTATCTTTTCTTTCACCTTTTCACATCGGCACCGCACAGCAACCTTTATTCCTTTTCCGCATTTTCTTCCTTGACCGGGAGGAGCTTCACTCCACGCGCGGCATTCGAAGAGTCTCGCCAGCAGTGTCTTAACCTCTGGGACAAGCCGGTTCATGCATTTCACCCGATATGACTGCACTCAGGACGTGGCAGACCTCCGGACCAGAGGTGGCTTGATTTGACCGTTTGCTTCGCCTTATCCTTTCTACCACTTTTTCCGCAGTGGTGCCTCGCGGCAACCCCTTTTCATCTTTCTTCATTGGCCGGGAGGAGCACCGCTCCACGCATGGCAGCTGAGGAATCTCGCCAGCAGCGGTAGATGAGCTACCAAACGTGTCACTCATCTACCCTTCGCCACTTCTCCTGTCAGTTTAAACAGTTCTGCCACGGGAAGGCCATGAGCTGGACTTGACTGCCAGAGGCTGTTTGAGACGCGCGCCGTTGGAGTGGAGATCGAATTCTCCACCCCACCTCCGACAATAGCAGTCCTTAGAACCAACCCCCCCCCCCCATCTGACAGTGAGATTGTTTGTGAAACTGTTTTACCACCTGCTGTATCTGACGAAGATGGCTTTTCTAAGATGTGAAGTCGAAGGAGATGAATGCTGGGTACATTACTTGGAGCCAGAAACAAAGTGAGCTAGCAAGGAATGGTGGTATTCTTCCTCGCTGAAACCAGATAAGTTCTATACAACTCCGTTAATCGCAGTATTAAAGCTTACTTTCTTCTGGGACTGGAAAGTCCTGGAACATTGTATGTCCAGAAGAAACAATAACAACAGCGAATTGTACTGTGATATGTTTACACCATGAGCTGGCACAGTCTCACACATTTTGAATGTCTTCCACATTCTGTATGATGTGTGGTGACAATATACGGTTAGCAGCTGTGTGATCATAAGAATATACGATGAAAAGATGTGTGATAACAAGAATATACTGTGAGAAGATGTGTGGTTATAAGAATAGAGGTGAGACGATGTGTGATCATAAGAATATACGGTGAGAAGCTGTGTGATCACAAGAATATACGGTGAGTAGCCTTGTGATTATAAGAATATACATTGATAAGATGTGTAATCACAAAAATATACAGTGAGTAGCTGTGTGATTATAAGATTATACGGTGAGAAAATGTGTGATCACAAGAATATGTGGTAAGTAGCTGTGTGATCACAAGAATATACGGTATAAGATGTGTGATAACAAGAATATACGGTGAGAAGATATGTGATCACACGAATATACAGTGAGAAGATGTGTGATCACAAGAATATACTGTGAGTAGATGTGTGATCACAAGAATATACGGTGAGAAGATGCATGATAACAAGAATATGCAGGAAGAAGATGTGTGGTTATAAGAATAGAAGTGAGAAGATGTGTGATAACAGGAATATGCAGTGTTAAGTGTGTGGTTATAAGAATAGAGATGAGAAGATGTGGGATCACAAGAAAATATTGTGTGAAGATTTGTAAGCACAATAAATATTTGGGAGAATTGTGAGATTCTAACACTAACTATTCTAAATTTACTATAGTGGAGTAAGTTTTAACTTGATGTAACTTGTGTTTCTGAACAGTTTAACAATCTCAAGAATATTTTAATACTGATACCCAGTTAGATTAATTAAACACATAAATTATATGTTCCGTTTTACAATAAAAAGATATTTTCTAGGACATTTCCGAAGTGATAAAATTAATTTCTTATTCTATTAATTAAGAATTATTTTCTTTTTGATTAATAGTTTTTTAAACATAAGTAGCAGTGCTTATACCTTTATAATGTCCATAACTGTTTCTGATTTTAACATTTGCAGAAAGATTAAAAATTATAATTGTAATTGTAATAAATGAAAAAAGATAAACTTGAATTGATTATTTGAATAATTTCAAACAGTGAATATATTATATCGTAAATGTTTTTTTAACAGGGGTGATTGATAAGTTCTCTGCATAAGGTACAAATACTTGAAACACACAGTTGATATTAGGTGCATTTGTAGATCAGGATAATATAAGATTAAATACAAAGTTTCAAGAAATTAACTGCATCTAATTTTATTTACAGGCTACTGAAGTGGTAAGGGGTGGCAGAAACTGAGAAAATTGATAACATTTCTCATACAATGGATATGTTTGTGCAGTCAAGACAGAAGAAGGGATGAGTGAATGGTTCCAGACTGAAACAGGTGTGAAACAAGGATATATACTATCTCCTTTACTTTTTGGGATTACAATAGACTTCATAATGAAAAAATGCTGCACAGGTAACATAGGTATTGACTGGGTACATGGGACCCAACTAGAAGATCTTGATTTTGCTGATGACATAACTATTATCAGTAATAATGTGAATTTCATGCAAGAAAAAACAGATAGCCTGTCTTCACTGGCTAGCAAAATAGGACTTGAAATTAACAAGGACGAAACAAAAATAATGAAAATTCCTCTCAATCACAATGGAAAAATACACATAGAAGGGAGATGTTGAAGACGTCAATCAATTTGCATACCTTGGCAGCTACATAGACCAAGATGGTGACATTAGAAATGAAGTTAGGATCAGAATTGCAAAAGCAGCATCAATCTTCAAAAATCTTGAGAACATATGGAATTCAAAAGTTATAAGCACAAAAACCAAGTTAAAACTATTCAATTCAAATGTAATATCCACCCTCATTTATGCATGCGAAAGCTGGAAAACAACTAAAGAAATAGAAAAGAAATTAGACTATTTTGAAAACAAATGCCTAAGGAAAATACTCGGCATCAAGAACAATGCAGAGATAAGACAGATGACTTAACAACAACCAGTCTCATGGGTGATCAGGAAAAGGAGATAGACATATGTTGGCCACTTGATGAGAAGAAATGATCAGAGAATCTAAAAACAAGCTATCAAGTGGAACATAACAGGCCAAAGAAAAAGAGGCAGACCACGCGAAACTCTGAAGAGGACATTATTAAGAGAGGCCAAATTAACAGGCATAAAATCCTTTGATGAAGTTGAAAGACTCGCCGAAGACAGGAAAAATTGGCGAACTACTTTGCGAGCCCTATGTGACGTTTAACGGCACGAGAAAGATATAAGATATATAAGTCATTCGCTACCTCTGAATTAAGGGCTTATCATCGAAGGAGATCCATGAGGATATGGTAGAGACTCTAGGGGAGAGTGCCCCTTCTTACACCACAGTTACGAAATTGGCAGCTCAATTCAAACATGGAAGGGAAAGTCTGGAAGATGATCCCCGTCCAGGAAGACCAAGAACGGTAACCACCGATGAAACCACCGGCAGAATCCACGACATAAAATGGATGATCTACTACTAACTGAGCGGTACATTGCTACTGAGTTGGGCATCTCCCAGGAAACTGTTCATGCAGTTATACACAATGATCTTCAAATGACAAAGGTCTCTGCTGGATTGTCTCGAAATTTCTTGGAGCTGATCACAAACGATAGCTGATCACAATAGACAATCTTGGCCATTTTTCTGCATATCCTGAAAGGTTTCTTCAGCAATTTGTGACTATAGATGAGACTTGGGTTCATCATTTTCAACCAGAAACCAAAGAACAGTCAAAGTAGTGGAAACATCATGGATCCCCACCTCCAAACAAAGCAAAGGTGGTTCTTTCTGTAGGCAAAAGGATGGTTTCCATCTTTTGGGATTCAGAATGTATGCTATTGGTAGACTATCTTCAAAATGGCAGAACGGTCACCGGGACCTATTACGCTAATCTTGTGAAGCAACTGTGGGTCAAATTTAAGGAAAAGCGTCCAGGGAAATTTACGAGAGGAGTCATCTTTCATCAAGACAATGCTCCAATTCACACGTCGGCGGTGGCAATGGCTGCCATTCATGAATGTGGCTTCCAGCTTCTTGAACATCCTCTTTATTCTCCAGATTTGGCTCATTCGGACTATTACTTGTTTACCAAACTTAAAAGGAAGCTCAGTGGTCGCACTTTTGCTTCAGATGATGACGTCATTCATGCTGTAGTCTACTTTCTACTAGCACAAGATGTTGACTTTTACAATGAAGGGATTCGTATGCTCCAGGATAGCTGCACTAAGTGCATAAATTTGCAAGGGGACTATGTTCAAAAGTAACACAAAAAAATTGTCCACAAATAATCCGTCACACTTTATGCGTATAACTTATCAATCACAATTCGTATGTGGGCCTACAGTACTGTATTATCAATCCAGTTATTGTCACGATGATCTTGGGAGTGCTGGAGATGACATACAGCAATGACACCAGGGCGACTTGGCGAACAACTTGGATCTCTTTCCGTCCTAGTCTGTTAGAGACTGAACTCTGATCTTTAGTGATGTCTTTTTGTTTGAATGTCCAGATCTGGCCTTGTTGATCTTTTAAGATTGTTGGAGTAAGAAGAAAGGATTGGCGGAATTGAGAAACTTGACGAAGACTATAAGTCAAGATAGAGAAACAAATAAAAACAAGGACTTGCGTGGCAGGTGTTACAAAAATATCTTTCACTCCCCAAAGAATGTTCCTTACAATTTCTCTTTGTGGAGAAAGTCATAACTTTAAACGAGTCGTGTTTGTAGCTTTGTCCAGCTGCCATTTCATTCCCATGGTAGAAAGTACTGGTATATAACTAACAACTGATATGACAGAAAATGCTGACATAATCCAGAATGATCTTTTCCTCGTACACGCATTCTTAAAATACAGTGGTTTGAACACATAAAGATATCGGCCAAGGGCTAGGTATGATGTGATTATATTAAATTTCCAATGGTCTCCAAGAATATGATGATTCCATACAAATCAATGTAAAAAAAAGAGTATTGAGTTTCAGACTCTAGTAGCCATATTTCTGTGGAAATTTGAATGGCTAATTCAACAACAGTGTAGCAAAGACCAGAACAGGATAAAAAAAGAAATGAAACAGTGACCCCGTCCTTGACCCCCATGGCTATAAATTTCGAATGTTCGTCAAGTTTCCAGCCAGAGCGAAAAGACCAATTATTAAACCTGTCGCGCACAAGATGTCTTGGACAAGATTGTACTGAACATCGGATAGCACATTGTTAACAACGGTCTCTGAAGATATCTTTGTCGTCAAAATTGTGAGAAAAATGTACAAGCTGATGTTAAATTTATACCTCTACTGAATCAAGTATAGAAACAGTTATCTATACACGTTTTGCCAGTGTTTTGTTTTCTCGTATGAAACTAATACAGTACTAATGTAGTATTTTTAATAATATACTAATACAGTACAGTCTTTTACACATTCAACTTGTTATAGCGTTCTTGATGTGTCTTGACAGTATATAGGAAACCTATGTTTCTCACACCGTTGGGCTGTATTCACTCTTTTCTGAGAAATACATGGGCTCTTTTTCTTCTTTAATTTCTAAGACATGATTACAACTTCTGTTAAAATTGTGAAAAATATGAAGCATTAAATAGATCTTAAATATTTTCTGTAGTAACAAGATCTGACTGTCTTGTCTTGTCTCCTTCCTCATATACCTTTCGGTGTTGGAAAGGGGGGGGGGGGGGGGTGGCAGACAGACAGAGGGCTTGACAATTTGTTTCATATAATGAGATATTTAATGGTTCTGTAACTTCCTCTCTCCATCTCCTGCTGGGTGACCTCTTCCTCTGTTACCTGCAAATCTTAGTGTGAATGTTGACTTTGGCACACTCTCTGGTAGTAACTGTGTAACATATCCAAACCATTTGACTTGCTTTTTCTAATTATAGTTTAATACCGGTGCTACTCCAACCTTTGCCCTGATGATATCATTTTCATGTGGTTTCTTCTTGTCACATTCCTTAAACATCTCACTTCTGTCGTGATGCTTTTTCTTTTTTGTTTTGGCTGTTAGTGTCCATGGTTGACATTGATAGCATGGAGCTGGGAGGACAAATGTTTTGTATAGTGATCTTTGTGTTTCAGTAGATCTGATTAGAAACATGAAAAGACTGTTTTAATCAAGGATGTCAGGCGACTGGTGCGTTTCTTTAGGGCACGTCTTCGTGCTGACTTTTATAAAGATCTTTAATAATCTCCTAAGGCAGTGGATTTCAGTCTTTTCTTTTCTGGTCTGAGAGCAGCTGTAGGGTCCCTATATTACAAACAAAGCAGTAAAGAGAACCCACATCTAGTTAAGATTTTTAAGTCGACAAATCCATGTGCTGATCTATGAGCCCCAAAAAATCCTTCCCCCACCCCCCCCCCCATGAAGATCCATGGATAAACCCACAGCCCTAAGTATGTTCAAAAACCTTCAGATATGACCTTCATTTCCCAGAAATTAACAAGAATCGTGCATGTTTTGAATTACTTGAGGAAACCGTGCTGAAAACTTGTTAAAGCTGCACTTAAGAAAGATGTAAGTTATTTACTGGATGAGAAAACTTGATGCTCCTGCTTATTTCTAGTTTAAATGTTTCATTTTTATTTCTATAATATTTGAGGAAGCCTTTAAACATATCATCTTTATATCAAATTATTTCATTTGTTAGTTTCATTTGCTTGAGTAATTTTTATCTTACTTTTATATATATTTTTTGTTTTTGAAAACGTGATTTAAAAATATGAACCTAAATCAATATGTTATTTTCCTTGTATTTAACTAATACAGTACCTCTTTTCGAAATGGTACTCTTCTTTTACAAAACGTGAACACGATCCAGCAACGAAGAATTTTTTTTTTCGTGGGTTCTTTTAAAGAAAACCTGGACGGGGTTGACTTGAACAGGTCGATACTTAAATAACCTGATTTTCTATCTGAAGATTTAAATTGTCCTACATACATGTATTGGGTGTCTGAGTGGCGAAGTGGTTAGTGCACTGGTCTCTCATGGCGAAGGTCGGGGGTTCGAATCCGGCCGGAGGCACCCCAGTCACCCAGCTGTAGAAATGGGTACCCGACTTCTTCTGGAGTTGGGGAAAGAAAGGCGGCCAGGCGTGATACTGACACCGTGCTTATTTCTAGTTTAAATGTAAAATTTTTATTTATATACTTGAAGAAGCCTTAAACATATCATCTTTATGTAAGATTATTTCATTTGTTAGTTTCATTTCATTGACTCGTTTTCCCTTCATTACTCTGTTACCTTACTTTTATATGTAATTTGTTTTTGTTTTTTAAACGAGATATGAAAACATGAACCGACAAAAGTATATTTTTCTTTAGTTTGTAACTAACACAGCACTGTCTATGGTAATGGGGCTCTTGTTTGACAAAACTTGAACACAGCCAGCAACGAACATTTTTTGTGTGGGTTGTCTTTCAAAGAAAATCTAGGCGGAGTTACCCTGAACAAGTGGATACTCAACTGACGTGACTTTCTATCTGAAGAATTATATTGACCTACATACATGTCTTGTGGTTCTAAGGACTGTAATAGCCGGAGGTGGGGTAGAGGATAAACTCTAAACTCCAATTAAATGTCTCCAAGGTGTGCGTCTCAAACAGCCTCTGACAGTCCAAGTCCAGCTCCTGGCCTTCTCGTGGTGGAACTATTTAAACTGACAGGAGAAGGGGCGAAAGGCGAGTATCTGGCGACTGAAAACCAGACGCTTCGGGTAGATGAGACTCGTTAGTCTTGGTTGGTAGCTTATCTAAGAGGAGGAAAACTGATTTCAAACCCCTGCTGGCCTATAGGGTAGGCTCTGGCCAGAGTCAAAGGCTAGTGGAGTAAACCATAAACAAACCGGTAGAAGGCAAGTGGAAACCAGCACTGTACATTCCCAAGAACAGTCATGACTATCCACAGTTCTTAGAACACTAACAGAGCTTGGAAAACATCGAACAAGAAATGAAAAGAATGGAAATTAATATCCTTGTTTTATGTGAAATGAGATGGACTGGAGCAGGAAGCAGAGATTATAAAGACTTCAAAATAATATATTCAGGATGAAACCAGTGTAGAAAAGGAGTTGGCATAATATTGGATAAGAAGACATCAAGAACTGTGAAAGGCCTCTGGTGCATATCAGACAGAGTGTTAACAGTTAAATTACAGGGCCATCCAATAGACACAAATCTCATCTAAGTATACGCACCAACTTCAGAAAGCTCTGATGATGAAATAAAAGAATTTTATAACAATCTGGACATGGCAATGAAACAATGCAAACCATGGGAAGTAAACTCTGTGCTGGGTGATTTAAACGCGAAAGTAGGGACTGAATAAGACAATGAAGCTACTGGCAAGTATGGACTAGGTATCAGAAATACAAGGGGAAAGATGTTGATTGAGTGGCCAGACAAGAATACAATGATAATAGGAAATACTTGGTTTCAACAACACCCTAGGCTACTATGGACATGGAAAAGCCCAAATAATAACATACGTAACCAGATAGATTACATTATGACCAACAGAAGATTCAGGAACTCACCAGTATTCGTGAAAACAAGACCAAGCGCAGACTGCAACAGTGACCACATCCCAGTTGTATGAAAAGTGAGAATCAGGCTAAAGAGGTTAAAGGTAGCAGCTAAAAACAAAGAACTAGATAGAGAGCTGTTACGGAAGGATAAGACAATACAATAACAATATAGGACCATAGTACATAATAGGTATGATGCTATAGAGAAGAATGAAACGATTGATGAACAATGGAATATGCTTAGAGACTCTGTTCAGCAAACATCTATCGAAATCCTACCTCCAAATAAACGACACGCTAAACAGGGATGGATGACAGAAGAAATGTTACAACTAATGGATCGGAGAAGAAGTCTCAAGGAAGATAAAGATGAATATGACAAAATAAATAAAGAAATAAGGCAAATGCAATAAAGCTAAAGAAGAGTAGCTAAATACGAAATGTAATTAAATTGAGACACACCATCATGGAAACACAAGAGATATGTACAAACATGTAAAGGAGTTAACAAACAAAAGGGAATACCACAAAACTGGTTGCCTGAAGTCAAAGGAGGGGCATACAATAATGGACAGAGATGAAATAATGGCACGATGGCGCGAATACATTAGAGAACTCTATGAGGACAATAGAAGCGAAATAGATATACGAAATAATAATGAAGGGCCTCCCACATTGAAAGCAGAAGTGGTAGAAACCATCAAGCACATGAAGAACAACAAAGCACCAGGACCAGATAGAATCACCAAAGAAGAATCGGAAGCATTAGGAGAGCGTGGCATAGAAATAATTGCCAGATTGCTAAATGACATCTATAATACTAACCATGTCCCATCATACCTTTTGCAATCAGTTTTCATTGCCCTACCAAAAGAAACAAGGTGCAGCTGATTGTGAAGACCTAGAACCATTAGTCCTATGAGCCATCATCATCATCATGTGCCGTGCCGACTGGCGTTGGCTATTATGCTTCTCCAGAGTATCCGATCCTTCAGGCAGGCCATCAGTTCAGTTGGTGATCTTCTCCAACACCATCCCGTCAGACTGTCTAGTATCATTTCTCTTGGTCTTCCTCTTGATCTTCTTCCTTCATGAACCATGTTACCAAAATCCTGCTTCGTATTGTCATGAGAAGAGTCAGGGGCAAAATAAAACCAGAAATCTTTGAAGAACAGTGTGGCATCGTCGAAGGAAAAGGTACAGGTAATGTCGTATATATATATATATATATATATATATATATACTGAGAACATTGATGGAAAGATCAATAGAAGTAAAGATGGACCTATACTTATGCTTCATAGACTACTGCAACGCATTCGATAAAGTGAGACACACAGAAATTATAAGAATGCTGGAAGACATCAACATAGATGGGAAAGATCTGAAACTCATTAAAAACATATACTGGCAGCAATCAGTACCAATGAATTTTGAGAACCAAATAGGACCCTTTCAAAACATAAAACTGGGAGTGAGACAAGGATGTATTCTATCTCCTGACCTCTTCTCCTTGTACAGCGAAAACATAATGAGAAATATAGAGAGTTTGCCAGGAATATCAGTTGGCGGGTACAACCGTAACAACCTAAGATATGCAGACAACACAGTTCTGATTGCTAAAAGTGAAGGGGAACTACGGGCTCTTCTGGGCGTCGTAGTTAGTGAAAGTAAACGTAAAGGCCTCAGTCTGAATAAAAGAAGACTGAAGTGATGGTCATTTCAAAGAAAAGAATACCATCAAAATGTAGCATTATCATCGATGGCACAGAACTGAAAAAAGTTGATAGATTCAAGTACTTAGGAATAATTATAACAGCTGATGGAAAATGTCACAACGAAATAAAAAGCAGACGTGCTCAGGCCAAGTCAGCATTCCAGAAAATGAGAAACATCTTGTGCAACAGATCCATATCAATGGAAACAAGATTTCTAGTACTTAAATGTTACTTGGAGGTAATTTTGTTTTATGGATGTGAAGCATGGTCTATGAATAAGAGAATACAGCGAGGAAAAGAGGCCATGGAAATGTAATTCATAAAAAGGATGTTGAAGGTACCACGGATAGCTAGGAAAACCAGCGAAGAAGTCTTAAGAGAGGCTGGAGTTAAAAGGCAAATTACAGCAAAGATCAGAGGCAGACAAGCAAGATTTGTAGGACATTTTCTGAGAAGAGGAAAATTGGAACACACTGTGGCAAGTGGAAAAATTGAGAAGACAGAGAGAGAAGTTACTGAATGGGCTGTCTGTGTATTTAGGAAGAAAGTCACCGGCGGATCTCATAATCAAGTCAAAAGACAGGGAATTGTGGAGAGAAGTGATCGCCTACGCCACGCGGCACGGCACTTGATTGACATACATGTATTAGTATTATTAAAAGTAAAATCTGCCATGTTTTTAACTTTATCTGGTAAATTATTCTCACACACATTATTACATTCGTCATGTTATGTCCGTGCTGGGTAAATGTGAAAGAAAACATTGCATTAGATCTCATTAAAGGTATAATCGATACATTTGCTCGTCTGGCTAACACTCGATTACAATACTCAGTTCAGAAGCTCCTGGACGACTACGTGATATGGACATATTTCATATTTGGGTAAAGTTCTTTTCGTCTTCTAACTGGATATTCATTTTCCATAATTTCTCTGTTTAACTCTCACACTTATATGGAATTCAATAGGTTTCAAATATAACATCGTTACTAAATTTAGCGCAGCGAACAATCTTCAGATTGCCAAATATTCCCACAATTACATATCCACCACCCACAAAAACTAGACTAGATTTTTCAGTCGATTATAATCAGCGCACTAGAAGGAGGTCGGAATACCTCTGATTCTAAAAATTGTGTAGCAGGTGTATCGACTCAAATAAATGATCTTTAATGACCACAAATTATTTCCGCCAGGATATTTACCACGAGGTCCTAGAACGGATATTCCACTTCACGCATGCGTAAATTCTCTTCATGTTTTTTTTTTATTTCCACCGCTCCTACCTGCCTACCTACCTATCTACCTAACTACCTACCTGCCTTCCTGCCTGCCTACCTACCTACCTACCTACCTACCTGCCTGCCTGCCTGCCTACCTACCTACCTGCCTGCCTGCCTACCTACCTACCTACCTACCTACCTGCCTGCCTACCTACCTACCTACCTACCTGCCTGCCTGCCTGCCTGCCTACCTACCTACCTACCTGCCTACCTACCTACCTACCTATCTACCTGCCTGCCTACCTACCTACCTACCTACCTACGTACCTACCTACCTACCTGCCTGCCTGCCTACCTACCTACCTACCTACATACCAGGTACTATGGACAGCTAAGAAAACCGACGAAGAAGTCCACTTCTTTATTTCAAAACCCTGTGCAAATAGCGTTCTAAGATGAGCAAATATGCCTCCAGTGTCAGTCTGTTGCCTCAAATCCGTCTATACAATTCTCTCATCACTTATCAGATCTTTGCGATACCTATTAGGAGGGAGGGGGAAGTAACCCAGATCTATTAACACACTGTCCATCTGTCTCCGTCTGTTCTATTGTTATGTGAGTAAATCCTCGTTATCTGCCTTTAATGTCGCCGCCTGGTATCTTTAATCGTCTTCTCAGTTCTGTCACAACAATACCAATACGGTGGAATGCTCCCTTCAAATTTTCCATCACCTTCGACCCACTTTCCACATATCAGCAATAATAAACTATAACAAATATGCCAATAATAATGATAATAATAATAATAAGAACAGGAATAATAATTATGATACTATCTTAATTTGCAAGGGTCTGTGCTACAATTCAGTCATTTTTTGCCTCACTCACTCACTCACTCTCACTCACTCACTCACTCACTCACTCACTCACTCACTCACTCACACACTTACTCACTCACACACTCACTCACTCACTCACTCACACTCACTTACTCACTCACTCACTCACTCACACACTCACTCACTCACTCACACTCACTCACTCACTCACTCACACACTCACTCACTCACACTCACTCACTCACTCACTCACACACTCACTTTCTTCCCTCCCCCACCTCACTCTCGCAGTCCCCTTATCTCTACATCTTACTATCACTTTGCTTTGATCTATACATCTTACTATCACTTTGCTTTGATCTTGAGTTTTGTCTGAAAGATTTTGCTATCTCTTCAATCAGTGAAAACAAACGGATTTTAATGAATGAATTTTACAAGAAATGAACGAATTTAGAATGAAAGACTGTTAAAATTGTGAACTAAATTAATACACTGGTGGATCAAGCAGTCCAGACAATCCAGGTGAGTGTGATGTGGACGATACCCGCTTAGATCGAAGGGTGTACGACCTTGACCGAAGCGACATTGTCCTCGTGATATGGTAGTTGGTTTCGTGTGGGGGGGGGGGGTGAGAACATATGTATATTGAAACAGTGGCTTGCATCAGTTAAGACAGAGACAATGGTCGGGCGATGTCTTGTTTAGCTGTGCTTATGAGTGCGCTGTAAATTCCTGTATATTACGATAACCGTTAGTTATACACTGCCCGTGCCCACCTCATAGTGTGCAGATGATGTAGTTGTGAATTTAGCTGTGATGTAGAGTTCGGTGTCATTCTGTCTAAGAAGATAATTTGTGTCTGATTATATCGTGGCTTTCAAACAAAAGAGAAGGCCACATGCGCTTAGCTTAAGAGCACTTGGTCAGAACTGAAAGAAGTTTTATCTTTTATAAAATATGTTCTCTCAACATTACACAAAAAAATGAAACAATTAGACATTGGAAACATACACACATACTCACACACACTAAAAACAAAATATCGGAAAGAAACAGAAGGAGGATAATAAGGATTTGATCCTTTCATCCAGAAACTAAAACAACCGACGAAATTCGAGAAGCCAACGCTTTGAAAATGTTGCTACCAGCGTATACTTCACAAGAAAGTACATACTTAGGCTGATGATGAATAAGACAGTGATGTCACTGTCTGGACAATTGTAAACTTAATGGGTTGCTAAGTTCACAATGGGGGACAATAAGGGGGAGGGACAAAACCAAGACCCAACTACGACCCAAAACCCATGGCCTGTGTAGTTCCCTACTGGGGTGGCCATTCCTCAGTCCAACACTACAACCCAGGATTTACCTCCCAGGATACCGTATGTCAGTCACGCATCAGATCATCTTCATCCACACTTACAATAAACATGTCATACATAAAATCCAAGTCATTAAATCAAGTTACAACCATTTATTAAAGTTCTCTACATATATCACGTGACGTCGCACACAACATGACATACACAGGACATCCGCACGTATCATCATGATAACCCAGGACATAAATATAACGTAATCATCAAGTAACACATATTGAGAATGTCATGCATCAATGAGGGTCACATTCAAGAATGACGTATATCATCAATGTCATAGAAAACTTCCAAGTATAACAAGTATACACATATGTGCCCGATGCTGGGCTGGGCTCTACTGGTCCTCGTAAGCTACACTTTCATAAAACAAACGTATGTGCTTATACACTTATTAGCATATGCAGCCACTGCTGCTACGAATCCATTCTTTATAAACACATACCTCATCACCATCATCTGCTAATGCACTGAACAATATATGCAGCCACTGCTGCTACGAATCCATTATAAACGCATACCTCATCACCATCATGTGCTAATGCACTGAACAATATATGCAGCCACTGCTGCTACGAATCCATTATAAACGCATACCTCATCACCATCATGTGCTAATGCACTGAACAATATATGCAGCCACTGCTGTTACGAATCCATTCTTTATAAACACATGCCTCATCACCATCATATGGTAATGCACTGAACAATATATGCAGCCACTGCTGCTACGAATCCATTCCTTATAAACACACGCCTCATCACCATCATGTGCTACCTTGCACTGAAATAATATTACATAATTCAGGTGTGCTAGTGCACTGAAATAAAATAACACATTCTCCTCACTTCCACAATTCCTTGTGTTGATCGACTCATTTAGTGCAGCTGTTGTGGCCAGGTTACGAAATTCTAGAACACCATCTCGACACATACATATCTACCAGCCATGCGGATGAAGGCCTTGATGGAACTAGACATGCGCCCATCCAGCTGGTGATGATAACCGTGCATCTGGCAGAAATTCTCCTCTTACTACGAGGAAGACATAACTCACAACACATATAAATTATAAACTTTCATCTCACGATATACATCGACAATATCGCCGGCCGGACTGAGTGCTGTCTCCACTGACTCTCATCATAATGAATAATCCTTCCCTTCTGTGTCCGACTGTTTATATATGTCCCGTCGTGGCATGCGACAAGCCGCGCGAGGCAGACTTGCTCCAGCCACTGAGCGCGCGGCTCGTCCACACTACACTCTTTAGTACACGACCTGATGTCTTTCAATGACACCAAGCAAATATTACATGGCTTGTTTGAGGAGGGATATGGGGATTTGGGGGGGGGGGGGGGGGGTTGAACAGAACAAGCCAAGAGTTATACCAAAACTGAGACACAAAGATAACTGTAGGGAGTCTATGAAAGATGTTTCTATCTGTATCAAGGATTGGGAGTTGCTGGAAACGGCACAGAGAGAGAGCGAGTTTTCGTATTGATTCTGCGTCGTTTGTGGAGTAAACGAAGGCCAGAAAAGCAGACAAAAGGCGCAAGCACAAAGAGACCAGACTTTCCTGAGTAAACATGACTTTAGTGTGATCAATCAAATATTAATGGAATAGATACAGAGAGAAGCTTCTAAAGAAAAGGAAAGTTATGTAGATAGTGCATGTCTCTTCAAAACCACCTTGTAAGACGAAAACAGCAGCTATAACTAAAATAAATAAAATACTTTAAAACTCGTTGGAACAGAGTCAGACAAAGATTTATGATGTAGTTTGATACAAAGAAATGTGATAAAACGTGGAACAATGCTAGCAATTGTACTTTTAAAGTGCACCATACCTTTTTCGTTTCTCTAAACCAGATGCTGACCTACAGACTATCCCAGTTCTTTCTGGTACTCATAAATAAATAAATGTTCTGAGTTTGGCGTAGTTACAGTAATGTACCTTTCCACGGTATCCATTTTGGTGGTGGAGATGTAGAAGAGGTGGTTTCTTGGGTCTCCATAAGGTCTTCGAGCAAGTCATTATAATCCACTTCCCATTCCACGTGATATCTCTACTTCAACATCATCACCGCATCGGCTACATGCAACAACAGTTTGTTGTCACCAAGAGACCAAAACAAGAATAGGTATTTGATGTTGCTATCAATATTTGTAGATTGATCTCCGCATTGCCCATTTTAGCTAATGTTTGTACAAATATTGTACTTCTATAACAAATAGATATAACAAATTGATGACAACTGACAAAACAAACAAGGCAGCTGAAATATATATCAATGAGGAAAAACTGGAAGAATTGGAGAGTTTTGAATATCTTGGATCACTACTAACTAATAATGGAGATACAATGAGGGAAATTAAAAGGAGAACATCTATCACTCTTCACAAAGTAAAACAACCAAAGAATCTGTGGAGAGGAACAGACAGAACCACACAAATAAGATTTTTAAGGACATGCATCTTTCCCATCGCAACATATGCCTGTGAGACCTGGACACTTAACAAAACAGCTGAGAAACACATAAATGCCTTTGAATGTAAATGTTACAGAATAGTTCTTTAAATATCATGGACAAAAAAGAACAAATATATCCATACTACAAGAACTTAATATTGAAGAAGGCTGGCTAGTAAAGATTAAAGAGAGAAAACTTAAATAATTTGGACACATTAAACGTCATGATAATCTAGAGAAAACTGTCTTGGAAGGGTACATAATAGGAAAAAGAAAGTGAGGAAGACCAAGGCGAAGATGGCTACAAGACATTGTTGATGATCTGCAAATGGATGCATCAGCAGGGGGCCACTTTGCTCACAACTGAGAGGCCTACAGAGGTGCTGTTAAGGAAGCAAAGTTTCGCAAAGGATATGCAAATGAATGAATGAATGAATAACAAATAGATGTTCTTGTTTATATATTGATGAGGAAGTTCGAATTGATACTGTCTTATAATTCTTCTGATTAGTATAGTCTTGAACCCCCCACCCCACCCCCAACTTGCCTCAGTGATATTGCTGCATTATAACACAGAATATTTCTGAATGATTATAACACAGAATATTTCTGAATGATTATAACACAGAATATTTCTGAATGATTATAACACAGAATATTTCTGAATGATTATAACACAGAATATTTCTGAATGATTATAACACAGAATATTTCTGAATGATTAAAGAACTGAATATTGCAGATGTTCTTTGTTGTATGCGGATATTATCTTCTCACGCAACCTGATTTCTGTGCGCGGTTATGGGTTTCACAAATATCGCAACATCCACTAGGCCAAGTCCGTCGAAAAGTTCACTGAATCCATTTAATCTTGACAAATAAGGTCACAGATGTATGGTTGACAACATCGCTTGGAATAAGATGCAGTAAGACCTAACTCGTTGGTTTCGTCGTTGAATCACTTTACACAAACTTTCAAAAGTATCAAATCTCCATAACCACATGCAACACAATTTCTTTCTGTCCTAAAACTACTCCTCCTTCTGAACACTCCGTCTTCCTAACGTCTTCCTACTTCTCTCTCTCTCTCTCTCTCTCTCTCTCTCTGTCCTGTTTTCTTTCATCTGCCCTCTCGGATTCCTGCTCTGCCATTCGAAACTGGTCTATTAGTTTTGGTAAGACACAATAATTAGTGTATAAAGCATATGACTATACACGTAGCCACTGCAATAAAGCTGTGATACAAAAATGTATAAACTAGGGAAAAAGTTAGAACAGCTTTATTACTTAATGAGTACACAGTTGTGACGTTTCGGCGTGAGCCTTAAATCAAACAAAAACACACAGGTCGAAGAAATAGACAAAGGAGGGGACAAATGTGTACTTGTTAAGTAATAAAGCTATTCCTACTTTTCTCCAAGATTAAACATATTAGCTTTGGTATGCCACAGATTTGTCCCCGAGTCTTAACAAGCCAGTTTTGTGGTGTCCAGTGTCCACCCTGTCAGCGTCCAGTAGTGATATTATTTCTTATTCTGTGGGAGTTTTCCTCTCCCAAATTTTCTCTCTTTTCTGACCTGCTTTCTGTGTATCGATAATAATAATAACTATAATAAAAAATTCAAATAGTAATAATAATCATACCAATAATAATAATAATAATATTATAATCATAACTTACAAGGGACTTCTCCCTCTACCAGAGGCTACAAAGATGAAGTGGAAGCTGGCCAAAGATTTTGTCCAGTGTGAATGCAGAGGACGCCATCCTAATCATCATAGCTTAAGTGTCTTGACCTTACAAGAAAACTGACAAGAGCTGTGTGGTGCCTATTAGTCTACATAACGATGGACTCGCTGCTGTTGTGATGGATACATAATACATACATACATACATACATACATACATACATACATACATATAATACATACATACAAACTACACATACAAGGTGTGTTAAAAAAGAATGAACTTTTGCGCTAAAGCGTTCATCTGACAACATTTTAAGCAGATTAACCTTTAAAGCAATCCCCGGTACTGGAAATACACCATTTCGAACATCACTTCCATGTCTGGAACGCACTTTCTGGAAAGCATTTTCTGTGACTGCTCGGTAAAGTGATAGAACACAGCACCCTGTGGTTATAACTCGAATAATAGTTGACAAAGCGCTTTTAGAGATGAGAGAAATAAAAATGACAAGAGAATTACCTGGGGCTTTACTGTGTGCACAGTTCTCTTATCGCAGTCTCTTGAATCTCTTCTTTGGTTTGGAAATGATCTCTTTTTCAAAGTGGTTTTAAATTTGGGAATCAGAAAAAAATCTTCTGGGCTAAAACAGAAATAAAGTCCGGAGAATACGGTGGATGGGGCACAACGGATGAGGAGCGTCAGGCCTGTTCGTGAACACGGCATCTCTCAAATACGTTAATATCTCCTGTTACAACTGTTTGGTTACTAACTGACCACGTGGTACAAATTCACATGCATAATAAATTTGTAATTTAAAACAAAACCATATCCAGCAACACTTTGATCTGTGATCGAATTGTGCTAGCTTTTTGTAAGAACTTTGCACAGACGCGATGTATATGAAATGTTTAAGTCAAAATATGATTACAAAATCGATTGCTGATGCTCACTTTGTCAGCAAATTCTTGGACAGTTAAACAACACTTTCCACGAATCACACAACGAACTCTGTCGACATGGTCGTCTTCTGTTGATGTCCAAGATCGTGCAGACCTGAGATCTTCACCAACTGACATTCCGCCCTCTTTAAAACGCCTAACCACTTATAGCACTGCTCTCGGATCATACAGTCCTCCCCGCATGTTTCGTTAAGCAAATGTCATGTCTATTTAAAATTATTTCGAAGTTTGCAACACCATCTCATACATACATACTGTTCTTCAAACTCCTTCATTGACACTTTATCATTAATCCGACGAACACCTTATGTGCGTGTTCACTTCAACAGATTTAGCCTGACGACTAATGCTCACGGAGGAACAGGGCAAATGGGGGTTTCCTGGCAACGCTTTCCACCATATGTGCTGATTAGCCACACTGCGGTCTATGTGTGGAGACATTTTAAAAGTTCGGACTTATCTTTTCTTGAACACACCTCGCAGTACATACATACACACACATACATACATACATAATTATACATACATACATACATACTTACATACATACATACTTACATACATACATACATAATTATACATACATACATACATATTTACATACATACATACATACTTACATACATACATACATACATACATACTTACATACATACATACATATTTACATACATACTTACATACATACATACATACATACATACTTACATACATACATACATACTTACATACATACATACATACATACATTTGTACATCCATACATACATATGTATATATATACATACAATATATACATACATACATACATGCACACATAGTACGCACGTACATACATACATACATATGTACATGCATAAATACATATAGAACCACATGCATATATACATACATACATACATGCATAGCCACATACATACATAGGCACATACATACATACACATATACATACACGCATACAAACATGAATACATACATACATAGACATACATATATACATATATAGCCTAGAAACTGAAAAACATTCATACTTAGAAATGTTAGTTCTTTACGTGAATGGACAGTTTCATTCTTATCAATTTTTATATCTATACAAGTATTGAGACGATATAAAAAAGTTATTACAGACGAAGCTATTATAGTATCTGTTCACTTTCTTTTGTCCAGAGCCAATTTAGAAACTGACAAGGAATAACTATTTCTTTTTTTACCCCTGATTTTCATACTGCTGCATTATTACATAACTAGGAATATGTTACTTTGGTTTCTTAGTATTTGTTGTTTCAATAATTCATATGCTGATCCATGTACACATCCGTTTACTTTCATGTTTGTAGCTGTCACTTGAGCCTCCTTTGATTACCTGACATTATCAGGTTATTTAGTGATAAGAGAATATAAACTTTTGGAGATCTTATTGGCTACTTGATGAAGCTGCAAAGTTCGCTTTATTCAGAGAGATGGGTTAGAATATAGATATGCACACAGCGCGTAGTTATTAGTTTCTTGGCTAATGAAAGTCAGACCTCCAAATATATGATTCTTGGCTAATGAAAGTCAGACCTCCAAATATTCGATTCTTGTCTAATGAAAGTCAGATCTCCAAATATTCATTCGTTTTTTAGGTTAATGAAAGTGAGACCTCTAGACATCCATTAGTTTCTTGGCTAATGAAAAGGAGACCTTCAGATATTCACTGCTGACTGAAGAAGAAATATAGAGACACGTGCTTGTCGCTTCAGCGAATTTCAATGGCATAGGTCGTTCTATAGAAGGTTGTCAGAACTGGTTGATACGCTTACTCCGGCCGGCCTTATTCTGCGAGAAGGTTTGACGTTACCGCTGAATGATACGACAAAAAAACCGGTGAACAACAACTGATGAAAAACTGGTTCTGGTTCAGTGCACCAGAACATTCACGAAGTTCTGCAGCATCGAACTATCACCGTCTGGTTGGTAACAGGACAAATCACACACAGTCTGAAAAGATGATCGCAAGAAAGTTTATGAAACTGTTTTGGTCACCTGTTGCACCTGACAGAAATGGCTTTTTACGATGCAAAGTCACTGGAGATGAATGCTGGGTACATTACTTCCGGCCGGAAATAAAGTGAGCTAGCAAGGAATGTTGGCATTCTTCTTCGCTAAAACCAAATAAGTTCTAATCAACTCCGTTAACCGGAATATTGATGCTTACTCGCCTCTGGGCCTGAAAGTCCAGTCCTGGAACATTAAATGTCCACAATAAACAATAACAACAGCGAATTATACTTTGATCTATTTACAGCATGATCACGCATAGTCTCACACATTTTGAATATCTTCCACATTCTGCATATCCACACAACATCGCACCAAATAAATATCATGTGTTTGTATCCCTCAAGGAGGCGCTATTGGGAATAAAATGAGAAAGGACAAGGAAATTAAAAGGCTGCTGGGTTAGACAGAACATTTTCTTCTCTTAGAATAAAGGCAGTAAGGAAACAGTAAGAGATTAATTTTATTTTGTTCGATTATTGGTCCTAGTTTTTTTTAACTCATCGTAAGCGGCCAATTTCCGAAGTTCTTGTTCTTAATGCCGGAAAACGGGAAACGTTCAAGAGAAAAATTCAGCGAACGCGCTTAGATCTAGGTTAAATACATGTGGAAAAGTTAGAAAAATGAGTCACAAATTCAGGATGTCCAATACCTATAGCAGATGACCTAGCTTTGGAAATGTACTGTGTATAGTCCTTCAAAAATAATTTATCATTAAATCGCTCATCCACTGATAAAGAAATTCCCAGGATATACAGTGAGAAGCTGTGATCACAAGAATATATTGTGTGAAGATTTGTAAGGACAAGAACATATGGCCTGAAACTGTGTAATCACAAGAATATACGGTGAGAAACTGTGTGATCATAAGAATATATTGTGTGAAGATTTGAAAGGACAAGAATATATGAAGAGAATCTGTGTGATCACAAGAATATACTGTGAGAAGCTGTGTGATCACAAGAATATATGGTTAGAAGCTGTGTAATCACAAGAATATACGGTGAGAGAATGTGTGATCATAAGAATATACGGTGAGAAGCTGTGCGATCACAATAATATATGGTGAGATGATATGTGGTCACAAGAATATACAGTGGGAAGCTGTGTAATAACAAGAATATACCGTGAGAAGCTGTTTAATCACAAGAAGAGGATTTGTGATCACAAGAATATATTGTATGAAAGGACAAGAATATACTGTTAGAAGCTGTGTGATCACAAGGCTATACGGTGAGAAGCTTTTTAATCACAACAATATACGGTTAGAGGCTGCGTAATCACAAGAATGTATTGTGTGAAGATTTCAAAAGATAATAAAAGATTTAGAGAAATGAGTCTAGCACTTAGTATTCTAAATGTATTGTAATGTGGTAATTTTTAACCTGATGTAACTTGTGTTTCTGAACAGTTTAACTACCTCAACAATATTTCAATAAAGATACACAGTGACATTAACTGAACGCATAAGGTATATGCTCCGGTTTACAATAGAAATATTTTTTCAACTATATTTTCCCAAGTGACAAAATTAATTTCTCAATCCACTAATTAATAATTAATTTCTTTTCGATTATTTTTTTTTCAAAGATCAGTAGCAGTGCTTATACTTTTACAATATTCATAACTGTTTCTGATTTTAACATTTGCAAAAAGATTTAAATTTAGAGTTGTAGTTGTAGTATATGAAAAAAGATAAACTCGAATTTATGAGTTGAATATTTTCAACCAGTGCGTACATTGTGCCATAAATGTTTTTATACGGACCTACGGTACTGAATCCAGGTACTATCAATCCAGTTATGGTCATGATGATCTTGGGAGTGCTGCAAATGACATACAGCAGTGACACCAGGGCGACTTGGCGAACTACTTGGATCTCTTTCCGTCCTAGTCTATTAGAGACTGAACTTTGATCTTCAGTAATGTCTTTCTGTTTGGATGTCCAGATCTGGGATTGTTGTTCTTTTGAGATTGTTGGAGTAGGAAGAAAGGATTGGTGGAATTTAGAAGCTTGACGAAGACTATAAGTCAAGATAGAAAAACAAATAAAAACAAGGACTTGTGTGACAGGTGTTAAAAAAATATCTCTCAGTCCCCAAAATATGTTCTTCATAATTTCTCTGTGTGGAGAAAGCCATAACTTTAAACGAGTCGTGTTTGTAGCTTTGTCCAGCTGCCATTTCATTCCCATGGTAGAAGGTACTGGTATATAACTAACAACTGATATTACAGAAAATCCTGACATAATCCAGAAGGACCTTTTCCTTGTAAATGCATCTTTAAAATACAGTGGTTTGAACACACAAAGACATCGAACAAGCGCTAGGAATGAGGTAATTAATATTATGTTTGTATATATTAAAATTCCAATGTTGCCTAAAAAGACGATGATTCCATACAGATCAATGTAAAAAAATAAAGAGTACTGAGTTTTAGACTCTAGGAGCCATATATCTGTGGAAACTTGAATGGCTATTTCAACAATAACGTAGCAAAGGTCAGAACAGGACAAAAAAAGTAATGAAACAGTGACCCCGTCCTTGACCCCCATGGCTATAAATGTTCGAACGTTTGTCCAGTTTCCGGCCAGAGCGAAAAGGCTAATTATTAAAGCGGACGCACACAAGATGTCTTGGCCAAGATTGTACTGGACATCGGAGAGCAAATCGTTAACAACCGTCACTGAAGACATCTTTGTCGTCCAAACTGTGAGAAAATGTTACAAGTTGATGTTAAGCCTATGCTCCTACTGAATCAAGTATAGAAGTATTTATCCTATACGCGTGATGCTGCAACGTTTTATAGTGTTCTTGGTGTAGCTTGATAGTGGAAGGAAAACGTTGTATAGCGCTAAACCGTAGCGCTGTTTTCATTCGTTTCTCAGAGATACATCAGCTCCGTTTCTTCACTTTGGAAGCCACATTTCTGTGGAAATTGTGAAAAATATGAAGCATTAAATAGATCTTAAATATTTTTCTGTAGCTACGAGATCTGATTGTCTTGTCTTGTTTCCTTCCTCTTATACCTTTCTGTGTTTCTGGGACAAACAGACGTCTAAATGGGGCTCGGAGATTTCCTTTATATAATGAGACTTTTAATGTTTCTTTTAATTTCTCTCTCCATCTCTTGCATGGGCGGCCTCTTTCTCTGCTACCTACAAATCGTAGTGTATATTTTCTGTGGTATACTGTCTGGTGGTAGCCATGTAACTTGTCCAAACCATTTGACATACTGTTTCTAGATACAGTGTAGTACTGGTGCTAGTCCAACCTTTGCCCTGATGGTGTCATTTCTTATTTGGTCTCTGCTTGAGATATTCAGTATTCTCCTTAAACATCTCATTTCTGTCATGATGATCTTTCTTTTGTTTTTGGCTGTCAGTGTCCATGTTTGACACTGATAACATGGAGCTGGGAGGAAAACTGTGCTGTAAAGTTTTCTTTTTTGTTTCAATAGATCCGATTAGCAACATGAAAAGACTGCTTTAATCAGAGATGTCAGGCAACTGATGTGTTTCTTTAGGCCACATCTTCGTGCTGACTTTTATAAAGATCTTTAATAATCTCCTAAGGCAGTGGATTTCAGCCTTTTCTTTGCCATGGATCGCCTTTCTGGTCTGAGAGCAGTTGTAGACTCCCTACATTACAAAAATAAATATTCCTAAATGTGTTATAAATACTTTCAGATATGATCTTCACTTCCCAGAAATTAACAAGAATCGTCCATATTTTGAATTATTTTGTGAAACCCGGCTGAAAAAGTGTTAAAGCTGCACTTAAGAAAGATGTAAGTTATTTACTGGATGAGAAAACTTAATATCCCTGCTTATTTCTAGTTTAAATGTTTCATTTTTATTTCTATAATATTTGGACAAGCTTTTAAACATATCATCTTCGTATCAGTTTACTTCAGTTGTTAGTTTCATTTCACTGAGTAATTTTTCCTTTCATTATTCTATTATCATATTTTGTATGTGCTTTTTTTGAAAAGGTGATTTAAAAACATTAACCGACAATAATATATTATTCTCCCTTATATGTAGCTAATACTGTACCTTTTATCGTAGTGGGAC
Source organism: Achatina immaculata (assembly GCA_009760885.1). Classification (NCBI taxonomy): domain Eukaryota; kingdom Metazoa; phylum Mollusca; class Gastropoda; order Stylommatophora; family Achatinidae; genus Lissachatina; species Lissachatina immaculata. Next base: position 42,164,814 of record CM019693.1, read on the forward strand.
TCTTCTTTTACAAAACCAGCAACGAGAAATGTTTTTGTGGGTTCTTTTAAAGAAAAACTAGACGGAGTTAACTTGAACAAGTCGATACTCACATAACTTGACTTTCTATCTGAAAAATTAAATTGTCCTACATGCATGTATTAGTAATATTACAAGCAAAGTATGCATTCTTTTTAACTTTACCTGGTAAATTATTCTAACACACATTATTACACTCGTCAGGTTACGTCCTTGCTGAGAAAATGTTAAAAAAAACCCACTGCGTTGGATCTCATTATAATCGATACATTTTTTCGTCTGAATAACACTCGATTACAATGCTTAATTCAGAAGCTCCTGGACGATTATGTGATGTGGTCATATTCGATATTTGGGTAAAGTTCTTTTCATCTTCGAATTGGATATTCATTTTCCATAATTTCTCTGCTTAAAACTCAAACTTATATCGAGTTCTACAGGTTTCAAATATTACATCATTATTAAATTTGGTGCACAAAGAATCTTCAGACAGCCATGTACTCACACAATTACATATCCACCACCTAAAAAAAAACTAAACTAGATCTTTTCAGTCGATTACAGTCAGCGTGCTAGACGGAGGTCGGAGTATCTCTGATTCTAAAAAATGTGTAGCGGGTGTATCGACTGAAATAAATGATCTTTAATGAGTACAAATTTCCACCAGGATATGTACCACGTGGTCCTAGAACGGATATTCCGCTTCGCGCATGCGTAAACTCACTTCCTGTTTTTCTTTATTTCCGCCGCTCCTACCTACCTACCTACCTACCTACCTACTTATCTACCTATCTACCTACCTACCTAACTACCTACCTACCTACCTACTTATCTACCTACTTATCTACCTACCTATCTACCTACTTATCTACGTACTTATCTACCTACTTATCTACCTACCTACCTACTTATCTACCTGCTTATCTACCTACCTATCTACCTACTTATCTACCTACTTATCTACCTACCAATCTACCTACTTATCTACCTACCTACCTACTTATCTACCTACCTATCTACCTACTTATCTACCTACTTATCTACCTACTTATCTACCTACTTACCTACCTACCTATCTACCTACTTATCTACCTACTTATCTACCTACTATCTACCTACTTATACCTACTTATCTACCTACTTATCTAACTACTAATCTACCTACCTATCTACCTACTTATCTACCTACTTATCTACCTACTTATCTACCTACTTATCTACCTACCTACCTAACTAACCCTACTTATCTATCTACTTATCTACCTACTTATCTACCTACCTATCTACCTACCTATCTACCTACCTACTTATCTATCTACTTATCTACCTACTTATCTACCTACCTACTTATCTACCTACTTATCTACCTACTTATCTACCTACCTACCTACCTCCTACCTACCTACCTGCCTACCTACCTACTTATCTACCTACCTACCTACCTACCTATTTATCTACCTACTTATATACCTACCTACCTACCTACTTATCTACCTACGTATCTATCTACATACGTACCTACCTACTTATCTATCTACCTACCTACCTACCTACTTATCTACTTACTTATCTCCCTACCTACCTAACCACCTAACTACCTACTTATCTACTTACTTATCTACCTACCTATCTACCTACTTATCTACGTACTTATCTACCTACTTATCTACCTACCTACCTACTTATCTACCTGCTTATCTACCTACCTATCTACCTACTTATCTACCTACTTATCTACCTACCAATCTACCTACTTATCTACCTACCTACCTACTTATCTACCTACCTATCTACCTACTTATCTACCTACTTATCTACCTACTTATCTACCTACTTACCTACCTACCTATCTACCTACTTATCTACCTACTTATCTACCTACCTATCTACCTACTTATCTACCTACTTATCTACCTACTTATCTAACTACTAATCTACCTACCTATCTACCTACTTATCTACCTACTTATCTACCTACTTATCTACCTACTTATCTACCTACCTACCTACCTAACTACCTACTTATCTATCTACTTATCTACCTACTTATCTACCTACCTATCTACCTACCTATCTACCTACCTACTTATCTATCTACTTATCTACCTACTTATCTACCTACCTACTTATCTACCTACTTATCTACCTACTTATCTACCTACCTACCTACCTACCTACCTACCTACCTAACTGCTTATCTACCTACTTATCTACCTACCTACCTACCTACCTATTTATCTACCTACTTATATACCTACCTACCTACCTACTTATCTACCTACGTATCTATCTACCTACGTACCTACCTACTTATCTATCTACCTACCTACCTACCTACTTATCTACTTACTTATCTCCCTACCTACCTAACCACCTAACTACCTACTTATCTACTTACTTATCTACCTACCTACCTACCTACCTACTTATCTACCTACTTATCTACCTACCTACCTACTTATCTACCTACCTACCTAACTACGTATCTACCTACGTATCTACCTACCTACCTACCTACTTATCTACCTACCTATCTACCTACCTACCTACTTATCTACCTACCTACCTACCTCCTACCTACCTACCTGCCTACTTATCTACCTATCTACCTATATCCTACCTACCTACCTACCTACCTACCTACCTACCTACTTACCTACCTACTTATCTACCTACCTACCTACCTACCTACCTACCTACCTACTTATCTACCTACCTACCTACCTATCTACCTACTTATCTACCGACCTACCTACCTACTTATCTACCTACTTATCTACCTACTTATCTACCTATATACCTACCTGCCTACCTACCTACCTTCTTATCTACCCACTTATCTACCTACTTATCTACCTATCTACCCACTTATCTACCTACCTACCTACCTACTTATCTACCTACCTATCTACCTACCTACTTATCTACCTACTTACCTACCTCCTACCTACCTACCTACCTACCTACCTATCTACCTACCTACCTATCTCCTACCTACCTACCTACCTACCTACTACCTACCTACCTACCTATTTACCTACCTACCTGTCTACCTACCTTTCTACTTATCTATCTACCTACCTACCTCCTACCTACCTACCTATCTATTTTCCTACCTACCTATCTACCTACCTATTTAACTACCTATCTATCTACCTACCTACCGACCTACCTACCTCCTACCTACCTACCTACCTACCTATCTATTTACCTACCTACCTACATACCTACCTACCTATTTACCTACCTACCTACCTACCTACCTAATACCTACCTATCTATCTACCTACCTATCTACCTACCTACCTATCTATCTACCTACCTACCTATCTATCTACCTACCTACCTACATACCTACCTACCTATTTACCTACCTACCTACCTATTTACCTACCTACCTATCTACCTACCTACCTACCTACCTACCTATTTACCTATATACCTACCTGCCTACCTACCTACCTTTCTACCTACCTACCTATCTATCTACCTACCTACCTACCTATTTACCTACCTACCTACCTACATACCTACCTACCTATTTACCTACCTACCTACCTTCATACTTATCTACCTACCTACCTACCTACATACCTACCTACCTATTTACCTACCTACCTATCTACCTACCTACCTATTTACCTACCTACCTATCTACCAACCTACCTACATACCTACCTACCTATTTACCTACCTACCTACATACCTACTTACCTATTTACCTACCTACCTATCTACCTACCTACCGACCTACCTATCTATCTACCTACTTATCTACCTGTTTGATAATCTGCATACCTACCTACCTACCTAATCTACCTATTAACTTGTATTCCTTCTTCTTTCTAACAACCTACCTGTCTAACAACCTGTCCGCCTGCTTGTTTAGCTACCACTTACATATACCTCTATCTATTCATCTATCTCTACCTCTCTGTCACTTTTTCTCCTTCCCTTTCTCTCCCTTTTCCTCTCCATCTTTCTGTTTGAATACAATGAGATGTGAATTTCTCAACTTCTACTTTAACGTTGTTATTTTAATTCAAGCCTGTATTTACCATTGTTTTAAGATAAACAAAAGAAGCTAAAGTGCCGAAATTGTTGATCTATTATTTTTCAGTGATGATGATGATGATGATGATGATGATGATGATGATGATGATGATGATAACGATGATAGATTATGTCAATAGTTTTTCTTATGTGCACACGGGAAAATAGAAAACGTTCTCAATGCTTGTTTGTCACACTAAACTCCACCATCTCAGACGCCGTGTCAAAGCCCACCTCGCTGCCCAGGCTGTTGTGACCACCTGTCACTGGCCAGCGCTGCAAGTGGACACGTTGGATCTTAGTAAGTTAAGACTAGACATTGATCACAATGTGACGTCTACAATTTGAATTTGGACTGATTTACTTATGTTGCTAGTTATGATGATGATATGATGTGTCTGCTGGTGTTTGACCTTGGGTTGCTGTGTGACCCGCGTGTAAGACACGCTCTTCCGCTGTCCATTACCAAAATAACAAAGGATAACACATTCTGGTTAGTAATCAGGGGACAGCACTCTATCAGCAAGGACTCTGCCGTGTTTATCAACAACAGTTCTTGCACGAAGGAATATAGAGAGCAGTACAGATTAGATACCCAAAGGAAAACTCACGCAGTGTCTGATATTTATTACTCTAAACCCCACAACCACTCCTATTCCGATTATTAGCAGCCAAAATACTTCAGACTTGAGTAACCACGCTGAGATGAAAGATAAACTTCTTCCCTTCATTGGGACTGCATCAGATTACAGAGTCACTGACCATAGGGATAAGTCAGCTTTGGCCACACAGATTTTTAACCTCGTAAGATTATGAACCTCAGTATTTGTTTCTCTAATATTCTCCGATACAAGACCCGTTGGCTACAGGTAGTATCTCATCTAAGAGAAGGTAACCCAAAGTCTTGCTGGACGTTTCGTTTAAGACTTTGAGAGGAAGCAATGTGGGCGGTTCTAGAATCTAAATTGCTCTATGAATAAAGTGTTGTAAGAGTGATTTCTTGACAGTTCTACAAAACTCGTGTGACGAAAACAATAACTCAGACTAAAGTGCCGCTTTAGACAAGATAGCTTCTTAGACAACATACAGATTGTGAGTGAGGGGAGGAGGGAGGCACACAAGAAGAAATGGAGTCTCAGGAGCTTTCTTGTAAAAATGCTTTCATTTTGGAATTCCCTGCTCTTAGACAGACCATCAACTGCTCTCTTGTCAGATGAATGTATACGTCTGTATAGAAACAAGAATTTCTTAATGTTGAATTTATACATTTCTATGTTCTAGTGGTATGTCGGTCTGTCTTTTAATTCTATGAAGAAATACCTCTGTAGGGAGTTAAGGCAGAATTTTCCGGGCGGATAACTCTGAAATGATTAAGACTGTATCCACTGATTCAGTGAAGCTCTAAATACCAGGCGTATGTGCTCCTGCAGTCTGGCTAACATGATAGAACTGTAAACACCAGCACAGACGCCAAGTCGAAGCCGATCTCACTTAACCATCACTGCATGTGGACACGTAACATCTTAATAGATCATGAATATGAAGCATTAAACATTGATCACAATGTGAACATCGACTTTTCTATCTGAGAAAGACATGAATCCAATAAGGAGATTATCAACCGCAGTGTTTATAGTAATCCAAGCAGGCAAGCGTCGTTGGCTAAAGATCATATCTTATCTAAGAGAAGATAATCCAAAGTCAGCTGGACGCAATAGGAAGGACATAATACGGAGAGTTCTAGAACCGTTCACGTGTTCTAATAATTAGAGCCGTTCACTTGTTGTAATAATTAGAGCCCTTCACGTGTTCTATTAATTAGAGCCTTTCACGTGTTCTATTAATTAGAGCCGTTCACGTGTTCTAATAATTAGAGCGCTTCACGTGTTCTAATACTTAGAGCCGTTCACGTGTTCTAATAATTAGAGCCATTCACGTGTTCTAATAATTATAGCCCTTCACGTGTTCTAATAATTAGAGCCCTTCACGTGTTCTAATAATTAGAGCCCTTCACGTGTTCTAATAATTAGAGCCCTTCACGTGTTCTAATAATTAGAGCCCTTCACGTGTTCTAATACTTAGAGCCCTTCACGTGTTCTAATAATTAGAGCCCTTCACGTGTTGTAATAATGATTTGCTGACTGTTCTACAAACTTTTGTGAGGAAACTAAAGAATCGCCGCCTTTGTTAGACTAGATAAAAATTGTAAAGTTGGGGGGGGGGGGAGAGGGAGGGCCGAACGCTGTTCTGACAGCACGGTCAGTCCGTCAGTCAGTCAGACATTTGCATGTCCCTTGCGGAACTTTGCCTCCCTAAAGGCTCTCCTGTAGGCCTCTCGGTTGTGAGAAAGATGGCCTGATGCTGATGCATCCATTCGCAGATCATCAACGATGTCTTCCAGCCATCTTCGCCTTGGTCTTCCTCTCTTTTTTTCCCGTCATGCACCCCTCCAAGACAGTCTTCTATAAATTCTCATGACGTTTAATGTGTCCAAAATATTTAAGTTTTCTCTCATTAATCCTCTTTATTAGTCAACCTTCTTCAATATTAAGTTCTTGTAGTATTCATATATTTGTTCTTTTTTTTGTGTCCATGATATTTGAAGTTCTGTAGTATTTACATTTAAAGGCACTTATGTGTTTCTCAGCTGATTTATTAAGTGTCCAGGTCTCACAGCATATGTTGCAATGGGAAAGATGCATGCCCTTAAAAATCTTATTTTTTGTAGTTCTGTCTGCTCCTCTCCACAGATTATTTTAGTTGTTTTACTTTCTGAAGAGCAATAGATGTCCAACTTTTAATTTTCCTCATTGTATCTCCATTATTAGTTAGTAGTGATCCAAGATATTCAAATCTCTCCACCTCTTCAAATTTTTCCCCATTGATATATATATATATATATATATATATATATATATATATATATCAACTGCCTTGTTTGTTTTGTCATCAACTTAGTTTTCTTCGCTTTAAGATAACGTTTTGCTCTTCGCTGTTTTTACGGACTGACATATAATTAGTTTTTCCATTCCTTTTTGTACTGTGGACAGTAACACTGTGTCATCAGCGTATCTGATCTCTGATATTTCATAACCTCCAATTGTTATGGCATCATAATATTCTTTGTCTACATCTTCTCTAACATTCTTTATTATATTTTCAGTATACAAGTTAAATAAATAAGCCGACAATATGCACCCCTGACGGACCCCTTGTTTTATGTCAAACCAAATTGTTGTTTCATCATTTAATCTTACTGCTGCTTGTTGGTCTAGATACAGCAGTGATATTATTTGTATCAAATGTGTTGGAAATCCCATTTTTTTCTCTTATTTCCCAAACATTTCTGGTGTTGTACACAATCAAATGCCTTTGTATAGTTTATAAAAGATGAATATAGATTCACATTAATTTCACATTAAATTAGTATTAAATAATAATTCACACTTTTGATTTCTGCTTTCACAGTTGGTTGTTTCATACATTCCTCTGCAATATTCCTTCCATCTTTCTAGAATTTCCTCTGTCTCTGTCAAGGTATTCCCTACCTCATCACAAATTACACTTAGCTTAGGTGTGACATTTCTCATCAATGTCTTCATTTCTTTAAACATTTCACTATCTCTTCCACACTTCTGACGTCCTTCTATTCTTTCACAACAATCTTTATGTGTTTTTTTTGTGTTGTCTTATGTTTCTTCGTACTTCTTTTGCTACAGTTTATATTCCTCTTCGTTGTTGTTTGTCACTTTCCAATGCGTCTTCATTTCTCTAAGTTGTTTTATTATTTTATTTTATTCCAGTGTGCCTGTTGTAATCCATTCTTTTGATTTCTTCACTGAAACCACATCTTTAGCTGTTGTAGTTGTTGATATCTCTGGCTGACAGACCGTGGTTGTGAAAAAACCCAGCCCAAGCTTGCTACATGGACAAGACCCTGTAGCTCTTTCTGGTCGCTTATATTGATCTTTCTTCCATGTCATGTCAACCCCTGGCCGAAATATATGAAGAGTTAAATTGCTACATCGTGTCTCTCTCTCTCTCACTCATTCGCTTCCTCTTTCTTATTCATTCATTCTTTTTCTGTCTCACTCACTCACTCACTCACTCGCTCGCTCACTCACTCACTCACTCACTCACTCGCTCACTCACTCACTCGCTCACTCACTCGCTCGCTCACTCACTCACTCACTCGCTCGCTCACTCACTCACTCACTCACTCATTCACTCACTCACTCACTCACTCGCTCACTCACTCACTCACTCACTCACTCACTCACTCGCTCGCTCGCTTCCCCCCCCCCCTTACTCTCGCAGTCCCCTTATCTCTACATCTTACTATCACTTTGCTTTGATCTCTACATCTTACTATAACTTTGTTTTGATCTTGAGTTTTGTCTGAAAGATTTTGGGATCTCTTCAATCAGTAAATACAAACGGGTTTTAATGAATTAATTTTACAAGAAATGAACTAATTCAGAATGAAAGGCTGTTAAAATTGTGAACTAATGGATCAAGGAGTCCAGACAATCCAGGTGTATGTGATAAGATACGTGTCTGAACTGATCTTCATCTACACAGTGAGGGCACTCTCTGCTCATACTTTCATACAACGTCTGAGGAAATCTTTTTCTTAGTTTTATTTTCCTGAAAATTGAAACGGTTGTCCCTTATTTCTGACGATGTGGCGAAGCTGATATGAAGCAACATGTCGGATGGAGAGTGGATTACAGTAGCTGGTTGGAGCCCAAGAGAGTGAACAGATTAAACCAACGTGGGGCCCTCATGAAGTCCCGTCTTGTTAACCAGACTGAAGGAACACCACATACGCCTGTTACTTAGTGAATAACTGAGCGGATGGACTCGGCCGTTGCTACCTGCCTCGATAATACTGCTAGAGCTCTCCACGTTCATCTTTGTTCATGGAAGCTAAAGACTGACAGATTAATAGAGATATAAGCATTCATGCAGCTTGCACTACTGGCACATAAAAATGTATAAATTCCGCATTAAGATATTCTTGTTCCTATACAGACATATACATTCATCTGACAATAGAGGGGCTTATAGTCTGTGTAAGTACATGGAGCCCCACAATGAAAGCACTTTTACATAAAAGCTTCTGAGACTCCATTTCCTCTTGTTTGTCTCCCCTGAATGAACAGACCTGTTAGATGTGTTCTGTGTAGCAATGAAGATGTTGAAGCAGAGACTAGGAATAGATTCGCAGACTGCGTTCCTCGTTCAGCGAGAATACAATGGTCTTGCAAACTTCACAGAAAGGACTAGAAGAAATCCCAAGTCTTATTTGGAAACTTTTTTCTCCCCCAGACTCCACCATGTATGTTAATCAATCTAACTCCACCACATATATGGAAAAATAACTGTCCATCACGCTCAATCATATAAAAATTAGGCTCGATCAAACTCCATCATCTGTGTTAATCGAAATAACTCCACTGCATACTTAGAGAACTAGATACTGACCAAGCTTCATCGATTATGCAAAATCTAAGTCTCAGCTGCGAAAGACAGTCTTTGAGAACGTTAAATAAAAAGTAAAATAATCGACATGCAGTTTTGTTTAAGAGGACATAAAAAATGACGACTGGTATAAAACTGATACAAGTAATGAAAATAAATGGGTGTATGGTACAATTCTACAAAAAGATAGAGCGAGTAATGAAACTGGGCAGAAACAAGACTGGTAGAAAGCAAGATGAGTACATCTAATTGAAGGACATCCAATATTTCGCCGAAAGTCTCTTTCAAGGATCACATACAAAAACAACACAACAGATAAAAGCACGAAAAGTGTGTGAAAAATATAGGCGTAGAGAAAGAGGCCAAAAAGCGAAGTTTGTTTATTTTTATCTGTATTATAATCAAGTCTTCGTTAGACATTATGGGACATCATTTTCACACACATCAAGATTTCTGTGATCTTGAATAGGCTTTACAAATATTACAAGATTCACTTGGCCAAATCCCCTGAATAAGTTCACTGAATCTATTTAATCCTGACAAATAAGTTCACAGTTGTATTATTGACAACATCGCTTGGAATAAGATGCAGCAGGACATAAGATTCCTTGGTTTCGTCGTTCAAACACATAATCATTGTTCACAAAATCAAACTCTAGCGTTATCTTCTACATAAACTGTGACCGAAAATGCCTAACTCTGCGCTGCACTAGATCAACAACTCGTGAATAACTCTATCTTCTGAATATCTATTGGCTTGCTTGTCCATATGTTCTATCTGGTGTTGCTCTCCTATCTATCCTTCTATTCTTCTTTTCCCCCTCAAAATTGCATGTCTGTCTTATATATCCTAAGTCAGCTTCTTCAAATGTCCAACAGGCCACGCCTCTAAAATCTTCAATTGGTCAGTTCGTTCTGGTCTTGATACTGTCTGGGCCCTGATTGGAACTAGTAATGAGTCGGTCCCCTCCCCTTGGTCATCTCATTGGTCTGCTGGACTATTCATATGTGTAAATTACGTCTTAAGATTAGCAAGTATGCCTAATCTGTCAGTAAGTCTGTTGCGTCAAATCCTTCTATTCAGTTTTCTCTCTTTGGGTAAACTCTTCTTATCCAGTATGAAGAGTTTGCGATAACTGTCCGAGATTATTAGTCCAGCTCTGTTTACACAGTGTCTATCTGTCTTCAACTATGCACTATTGTTATCTGTGTGTAAATCCTCCTAGTGTATATTCAGCATCTCAGTATCTTTATCTGCCTTTCTCTCAGCTTCCTTATGTCTGGAAATTCTATCTACTTAATTCTGTCGTAATAATACTAATACCGTAGGAGTGTTCCTCTTCCACCGGTTCTCAGATTATTTACTTCGTTTCTAACCAACTTTCTGCTTATCAACAATAATCATAACTATAATAAAAATGCTGATAGTAATAATAATAATAACAATAATAATACTACTATCCTAACTGACAAGGCTATAATAATATTACACTCATAACTTACAAGGCACTATGCTACGAATAGATAATGACTAATCCATGATATTAACGACATTCAATCAAGTATTTTGGATAATTCCCCGTGACAGTTGAGCAGACGGATTAAAACAGATGAAGTTAGTTTTTGGATCTACATCAGATCTTCGAGCAAGTGGCTGTAATCCACTTCCCATCCAACGTAATGCCTCTACATCAACACAGCCCTATAAAACAACAGTTTTGCTGTTACCAAAAGACCAGCAAAAGAATACGTTTTTATTTTTGTTTTCACTATTTGTAGATTGGTCTCTACGTTGATTATTTTTAGCTAATGTTTGTCCAGATGTTGTACTCCTAATCCTATCAGAGACTAGCAAGACGGAGTGGAAGATGGCAGAAATCTTGACCATCATTTATTTATTATGTATTACGTGTATGAAAGCAGAGGACGCCACCCTAATTATCGTGGTAGATGTGAGGCGGGCTGAGCTTGTTTCTCCGAAATCGGCAGTTCGGAGGGTCAACTTACCTTGTGATTTTCCGGGGGCTGCCTGTATCGGTGGTCACGTGGTGTATAATATGCAGATAGTACGGTTAGTTATTCCATGATATACGGCAGGGTAACATAGGCGACCATGTGATCCCGGAATATCTGGACGTGTATATTGAAGTTTCTGATACTGTGTTGTGGTATAAATGAATGTTCTGATATGAACCTAAAATGGTACCCGAGCCGCCTCATGCTATGTAAGTTATATACGTAAGTTGTCGTAAGTCGGAGGTAGAGTTTTGTAACTGTAAAGCGTGATATGTGTTCAGTGTTAAGTGTGTAATGAGTTCCATTAAGATTAGGATTTTGTGATGCATAATTTTCATCACTGAGATTTTCCTTATCATGTTTGGCATATGTGAACGCTTCCATTTCGATCCACGGACACTGCTAATTGTTTCCTGCGTGTGTGTGCCTGCGTACTTGTGTATTTCTGTCAGTGTCAAGTCATCCATGATTATAATGCTATGATATGTGCCATTTTCACCTGAGTCATCATGCTATCAGTGTGTCACTGCTCAGTTCATTATTGCACTTTTTTTGATGATGACAACGCAGGCAGTGTACTGCGTGTTTTTGATATATGTAGCTGAGTTAGCAGGACACTTCTGTATGTGTTAAAGGGGCTGTAGCTAGCGCATGATTTTGTGGATATGCATTTATGTTGAATAGTCAAGAGAGTCGTGAGAGATGTTCAAAATAAATATTAGCGTCGCGCTTAGTTTGGTCATGTTGATAAGCATGGTCACATTTGTTATATGTTGATGTTAACTGTTGTGTGAGAACACATTTGTTATATGCTGATGTTAACTGTTGTGTGAGAACACATTGTTATATGCTGATGTTAACTGTTGTGTGAGAACGCATTGTTATATGTTGATGTTAACTGTTGTGTGAGAACGCATAGTTATATGTTGATGTTAACTGTTGTGTGAGAACACATAGTTATATGCTCATGTTGACTGTTGTGTGAGAACGCATAGTTATATGCTCATGTTGACTGTTGTGTGAGAACGCATAGTTATATGTTGATGTTAACTGTTGTGTGAGAACGCATAGTTATATGTTGATGTTAACTGTTGTGTGAGAACGCATAGTTATATGGTGATGTTAACTGTTGTGTGAGAACGCATAGTTATATGTTGATGTTAACTGTTGTGTGAGAACACATAGCTATATGTTGATGCTAACTGTTGTGTGAGAACACATAGTTGTGTGTGTATCTATGTTATCTGTGTAAACGTGTGTGTGTCTGGCGTTGTGATATTTCTTTGCCTTGATAAATTATGTCTTTGAGTAGTTGATTGCTGTTAGTAGAAATAGTGCTGAGTGAGATGTTGATTTATGTCTTTGAGTAGTTGATTGCTGTTAGTAGAAATAGTGCTGAGTGAGATGTTGATTTATGTCTTTGAGTAGTTGATTGCTGTTAGTAGGAACAGTGCTGGGTGATATGTTGATTTATGTCTTTGAGTAGTTGATTGCTGTTAGTAGACATAGTGCTGAGTGAGATGCTGATTTATTTCCAAGTATTAAAGCCATTTAAGGCAGCTGACTAAACACCAAACTAAAAGGACAAGAACTTGGGTAGTGGACCGTCTGGAGGGGTGCAGTTTTGAGACTGTGCTCCACGTACAGCTGCACTACACTGGGCAATAAATCTGTATAAATAAAGAAGAAAGGTAAAGACAAGAATTAAAGAAATCTTCTTCTTCTTCTTCGTTCGCTTCTACCACCAGTCCGCTCCGTGATCCTCCTAAATTTACTCCTGTGGTCCTGTATAGGTTCCGTGGCCCCCCGTGTGGTCCCCAAAAGGACCCCACACAAGATCCCCGAGAGGACCACAAGAGGTTCAGAGTATCGCATGGCTTGAGCCTGTATTCTTGGTGGGTCTCAGAAGCTGGAATGTGTGACACTGTGGTTTTCGTTACACCAGTTTAATCTAGAGTTGGAGTTTCTCACCGAAAACCTCGGCGTGTTTTGGATATTAATATATCCCCGCTGGGTGAGAGGTGGTAGCCCATCCAGGCTAGAGTTGGACTTTCTCACCGGAAAACCTCGACGTGTTTTGAGATACCCGTGTATCACTGCCAGGTGAGAGGTGGTTGCCTATCTAGACTGCCCTGGTCCAGTGTCTCCGATTTCAGCATTCTGTGGTCGTGGCCGCTACCCTTCCTAGTTGTGACCAGGATGGAGCTGTTGTCCAGGAGGACGAAACCTCACCACTAGTGACTTCCATCCCTGGGTTGAGCCGGTTTAGGCATATTATCCCAGTATGGGCGTGTTTAGGACATGACCGACTTCTAGAGCAGAAGTACCGTGACATGCGTAGCAATCAAGTTTCAACCCTGGTGTAAGCCAGTTTAAGCATATTTCACCAGTATAGGTGTATATCGGACGTGACTACCTCTAGAGTGGAGGTACCGTGATATGAGTAGCTCTTGCCGTGATACTACTGGACATACCGATTAAGCTTCACTTCATCCTTTCCATCACCTTTTCATATCGGAGCCACACAGCAACCCTGATTGCTTTGCTCGTTTTCTTCCTTGCCAGGGAGGAGCTTCACCTCACGCACGGCATCCGAAGATCTCACCAGCAGTTTGATTAAAGAAATAAAGTTGATAACACCACAAGTACCAAACTGTTTTACACAGAAGTATCTTGACTTTACATTATTTTTCTATAACGCTCACAAAAACTGTTTGAGGCCTTAGAGTCTGGTTGATAACATAGCACTGGGCTCGTTGCTGCTGTGATGGAGCCTATTAAGAAGTATAGTACTGTAGCAAAATTGGAAGGTTACGACCCATATTCTCATGACCGCTGGACGACTAACTGTGACAGCTAGTTATTTTCAGGAAGCAAGAAAAAGAAAATAACGGACTCTGTAGTATTAGGAAGACGACATTACAGATTTTAAAACTAATTTTAACAGACAGTGCGGGACAAATAATAAAATTATAATATTCTTTCAGTTTTTACTTCTGCACTCTGTTCTTTTCCAACTATAGTTTTTAACCAATTCATAAATACACACGTATATACATAAATAGAAATATACATAGAAACATACATACATACATACATACATACATACATACATACATACATGTGTATTTAGAGACTCAGAAACCTTCATACTTAGAAATGTTATGTGTACGTGGGTACTTTCAATCTTATCTATTATTGTACAGGTAATTTTAAGTTTGTACTAAAAAATCTAAATCGAGTAATAGTACATATGTGTTTCAAATATGTTATGCCCACCCTTTCTAGATGTATGTGTGGAAGGACACGTTGGTCATTGTGGAAATATGACGTCAGAAGACCAGATCAAAACTGGCCCCTTCTTTGGAAACAATCGCGACCGAAGAACAATGATAATTGCTAGTTTGTTTTTTTTTTACTAATGGAGTAAGATCTGCAGAAATTCATCACCGAATGAAAGGGCAATATGGGGATACATGCCTGTCCCTTCAGCAGATATATCAGTGGTGCCAGACATTTAAAAGAAAAGTGTCTCGATTTATATTCAAAGACTGAGATACACAGATAATTGTGGAGCGAGTTTTCTTATTGATCCGGCATCGTCTGTGGAGTAAACGAGAGCCAGAAATGCAGACAAAAGGCATAAACTGAGCAAACATGGCTTTGTGTTACTGTGACCTGTCAAATAATGATAGAATAATCCAAGAGAGAAGCTTCTACACAAAAATGTGTTAGGAATGTTTCACAAACATTATATATCTCTTCAAAACCACTGTTTTTATTTATACAACGAAACCACACAGCAATTACAGTTACTTATGATGACAGCGATACTGTAGAAAGAAAAAAAATACCTTCTTGGTATACAAAGAACAAACTAAAGATCAGATCCTTAGCTCATTCCGGCACCATGTTCACCGGAGTAAATCGTGTTCTAAGTTACAACAAAAAAGATATATTCAGTAACTTCATTATCCGGGGAATTAAGCTACTGGCTTGCTGTACAAACAATACTGCGGTTTTGCCCCTTCTTAAAATTTGATGTTAT